>JAKCPI010009740.1:0-11304 GCA_023213315.1 Euborellia annulipes
CCACTTCTACTTAACCTAGAGCTTTGAAATTTTATACACGTATGTAACTCCCGTGACAATGCAATATTTGATGTGTCTCATCTTTTGTAAGTCAATTAATTTCCAATTGGTGGCCGATCAAAATAAGTGGGGGTAAAATATTATAATCAAAATTTCTCCTATTTATAATTAAGTTAGAGTTTCGAGCATTGGCAGAGGTGTTAAATAGACTTTACTCTAAAAATGTGCTATTCAAAATAATTAAAAATTAATTAAATTCAGATTAGCGGCCAATTAATCACATTTCCATTGTTTGGGCCGACAAAGTTGCGGATTGAAATTATGACCAGTTCTAGTGAATCTAGAGCTTTGAAATTTTATTCACGTATGTAACTCCCGTGACAATGCAATATTTGATGTGTCTCATCTTTGTAGGTCAATTAATTACAAAATGGCGGCCGATCAAAAAAAGTGGGGGTAAAACTTTATAATAAAAATTTCTCCTATTTATAATTAAGTTAGAGTTTCGAGCATTGGCAGAGGTGTTAAATAGACTTTACTCTAAAAAATGTGCTATTCAAAATAATTAAAAATTAATTAAATTGAGATTAGCGGCCAATTAATCACATTTCCATTGTTCGGTCCGACAAAGTTAGCGATTGAAATTACGACCAGTTCTACTTAACCTAGAGCTTTGAAATTTTATACACGTATGTAACTCCCGTGACAATGCAATATTTGATGTGTCTCATCTTTGTAGGTGAATTAATTACAAAATGGCGGCCAATCAAAAAAAGTGGGGGGTAAAATATTATAATCAAAATTTCTCCTATTTATAATTAATTTAGAGTTTTGAGCATTGACAGAGGTGTTAAATAGACTGTCCTCTACAAAATGTGCTATTCAAAATTATTAAAAATTAATTGAATTGAGATTGGCGGCCAATTAATCAATTTCCATTGTTCGGTTCGACAAAGTTAGCGATTGAAATTACGACCACTTCTACTTAACCTAGAACTTTGAAATTTTATACCGATATGTAACTCCCGTGACAATGCAATATTTTAATGTGCCTCATCTTTGTAGGTGAATTAATTACAAAATGGCGGCCGATCAAAAAAGTGGGGGAAGTTTTATAATCAAAATTTCTCCTATTTATAATTAATTTAGAGTTTTGAGCATTGGCAGAGGTGTTAAATAGACATTCCTCTACATAATGTGCTATTCAAAATTATTAAAAATTAATTGAATTGAGATTGGCGGCCAATTAATCACATTTCCATTGTTCGGTCCGACAAAGTTAGCGATTGAAATTTACGACCAGCTCTACTTAACCTAGAGCTCTGAAATTTTATACACATATGTAAGTCCCGTGACAATGCAATATTTGATGTGTCTCATCTTTGTAGGTCAATTAATTTCCAAATGGCGGCCGATCAAAAAAAGTGGGGGGGAAGTTTTATAATCAAAATTTCTCCTATTTATAATTAATTTAGAGTTTTGAGCATTAGATGAGGTGTTCAATAGACTTTACTCTACAAAATGTGCTATTCAAAATAATTAAAAATTAATTAAATTCAGATTAGCGGCCAATTAATCGCATTTCCATTGTTTGGGCCGACAAAGTTGCGGATTGAAATTATGACCAGTTCTAGTGAATCTAGAGCTTTGAAATTTTATTCACGTATGTAACTCCCGTGACAATGCAATATTTGATGTGTCTCATCTTTGTAGGTCAATTAATTACAAAATGGCGGCCGATCAAAAAAAGTGGGGGTAAAACTTTATAATAAAAATTTCTCCTATTTATAATTAAGTTAGAGTTTCGAGCATTGGCAGAGGTGTTAAATAGACTTTACTCTACAAAATGTGCTATTCAAAATAATTAAAAATTAATTAAATTCAGATTAGCGGCCAATTAATCACATTTCCATTGTTCGGTCCGACAAAGTTAGCGATTGAAATTACGACCAGTTCTACTTAACCTAGAGCTTTGAAATTTTATACACGTATGTAACTCCCGTGACAATGCAATATTTGATGTGTCTCATCTTTGTAGGTCAATTAATTTCGGCCTATCAAAAAAAAGAGGGGTGAAATTTATAATCAAAAATTTCTCTTCTTTTAAAATACAAATTGTCTTATTGTATCGATGTATATAACTCATACGTATTAATATTTTATTACAAAAACTAAAAAGAGTTAAATAAAATAATATAAAAAAAAATTTAAAAACAACGCTTTTATAAATGTACTAAAAAAGAGAAAAATAATTATGTATAATTTCTTTAAAATTATATTAAAAATTAATATATGTTACTAAAACTAAAAGCGTTGGGCACGCAAATTAACAATCTCTTGCAATTTGCATTGCAGAGGATCAACTAACCTTAATTCACCGATACATGAATCAAAAAAAAAAATATATAAAATCACACGCTTTTAGAAAATGTACTAAAAAGAGAAAAATAATTATGTATAATTTCTTTAAAATTATATTAAAAATTAATATATGTTACTAAAACTAAAAGCGTTGGGCGCGCAAATTAACAATCTCTTGCAATTTGCATTGCAGAGGATCAACTAACCTTAATTCACCGATACATGAATCAAAAAAAAAAAAAAAAAAAAAATAATCTAACTAGAACATTTGAGTCACTTCAAACTGTTTTGCCTAACTACCCGCCAAGTCTATGGTATGAAAATGTATTCATAAAACATATAATAGGCCTATTTATACAATTAAAATTTGCAAATCCCGCGCCCAACGCTTTTAGTTTTAGTAACATATATTAATTTTTAATATAATTTTAAAGAAATTATACATAATTATTTTTCTCTTTTTAGTACATTTATAAAAGCGTTGTTTTTAAATTTTTTTTTATATTATTTTTTTGGACTCAGGGAGGTCTAAAACGTGGAGAAACATCAAAATCTCGAAGTCGAATTTTTTTACGATTACATAACTTTCTCTATACGAGAAAGTAATAAAAAAGGGGAAATTTTGACTTTGTATTGATTTATTGATTGATTTAATCAAATAACAAGAGAGGTCCGTCATATTCACAAAAAAAAAAAAACTTTTTTTTTGATTGGATAATCCCTTTTTGTTTTGCTAATCGGTATAATCAATAAAAAAAAAAAAAAAGAGAAAAGAAAAATCTCTATTAATTTACCCTTTAGGGTATTTATGTTTTCACTCGCTCTCTCCCTAGGGAGTCAATAATATTCTGACATTTACGTTTGTATGAATGAATGTATGACTGAATGAATGGTCTCTTTCTCTCGTGTGACACACTAATAATTAATAATTTTCTGAAAATTGAATTTAAATTTCAAAAAAAAAAAAAAAAAAAAAAAAAAAAACAGAAATTTTATCAAATCATGCTTTTATTTATTTATTTTTTTTTTATGTTATTTCAATAGTGGATTAGTAAATGTGATTAATAATCAAAAAAAGGAAAACTCCATTTTAAATTGTTTTTCCTAGGGCAGAGCAAAATATAAATCCATAATCCTTCCCTTCCCCGAGATTGCAGAAAATGGATTAAAATTCGACCATAAATTAAATTCCTAATGATAATATAAAAATCTGGTGTGACTGGTCGCACAGCAAGGCGAAGGACAAGAGAAAGTTGTGTTCTGTGCTTGTCACACCAGATTTTTTGTGTCCAGATTGTTCCATTTATAAATGTTTCAAGAAAAAAATAATATTTTCATTAAAAGTGGCCATGATAAAAAGCAAAGGTGCGGGGTCGTGGGACCCCCGGCAGGAACGAAGTTCCAAGTACTCTTTGACTCATTTTGTTCAAAAGCTTCGTGCCACGTCCCAGGACTTAAATCTCAAATTTTAACGTATCTGGAAAACCCATTTTTACTTTCTCTTACCTATGTATATATGTAATATATATATAGAGAGAAAGTATTGGATTCATGTCAAAAATTCGATGTCGAGATTTTGATGGATCTTCACGTTTTGAGGTCCTCTGAATCCAAAAAAGTGGTTTTCGCGACATGGTCTGTCTGTCTGTGTGTCTGTGTGTCTGTGTGTGTGTGTTCAATTTTAAGCATGAAGGAATTGAGCTACGAGGTTGAAATTTTATATTTAAGTTAAACACCTCCCGGGACCGGAAAAATAAGCTTTTAATCAAAATCGGCCAAAGAGTACTAGTACTTTACTGATGTACTTTTTCAGTTTTTTTCGATTTTCTCAAAATTCGCTCTAACGATTTTGATTAAAATTCAAAAATCAATTAATTTTTAGATGCTCTTTCAAATGTATATTCTCGTTTTGCCCTCAAAATTGTTTGAAGCACACTTTACTCTTGTGCTTCATAGGAAAGATAGGAGAAATGGTTGCCATGGTAACAAAATATAAATATTTTCCCATACTTATAAATTTTACATCTGAATTCAAATATTCCCTACTGCCGGGAACTAAATACATGTCGACACAAAAAATCTGGTGTGACAAGCACAGAACACAACTTTCGATTACCGAAGGTAAGAGAAAGTTGTGTGCTGTGCGCCAGTCACACCAGATTTTTTGATTTAGGGACCTCAAAACGTGTATGTCCATCAAAATCTCGATGGACTCGAATTTTTGACATGAATCTAATACTTTCTCTCTTTATATATTAACATATATATAGAGCTAAGAGAAAGTAAAAAGAAATTAATTATTTATTTTTAAAACAATTAATTCTTTTCTTTTTTACTTTCTCTTACCTATGTATATATGTAATATATATATAGAGAGAAAGTATTGGTTTCATGTCAAAAATTCGATGTCGAGATTTTGGTGGATCTTCACGTTTTGAGGTCCCCTGAATCCAAAAAAGTGGTTTTCGCGACATGGTCTGTCTGTGGGTGGGTGGGTGGGTGGGTGTGGTGGGTGGGTGGGTGGGTGGGTGTGTGTGTGTGTGTTCAATTTTAAGCATGAAGGAATTGAGCTATGAGGTTGAAATTTTATATTTAAGTTAAACACCCCCCGGGACCGGAAAAATAAGCTTTTAATCAAAATCGGCCAAAGAGTACTAGTACTTTACTGATGTACTTTTTCAGTTTTTTTCGATTTTCTCAAAATTTGCTCCAACGATTTTTTTTTTAATTCAAAAATCAATTATTTTTTAGATTCTCTTTAAAATGTATATTCTCATTTTGCAATTGAAATCTTCTGAAGACCACTTTACTCTTGTATTTCATAGGGAAGATTCGAGAAATGGTTGCCATGGTAACAAAATATAAATATTTTCCCATACTTATAAATTTTACATCTTGAATTCAATTGTACCCTACTGTCGGAAACTAAATACATGTCGACACAAAAATCTGGTGTGACAAGCACAGAACATAACTTTCGATTACCGAAGGTAAGAGAAAGTTGTGTGCTGTGCGCCAGTCACACCAGATTTTTTAAATAATACTAGTATCAAAGCACGCCTTCGGCGGGCCTTCCGTCTACCCAGCATTCCCCGCCTTTGGTAGATAGAAAGAGATAGAGGGAAAGAGAAGGTGGGCGTGGCCTCGCCAAGGCTTCGGCTAATCTCGCCTTCCTCCGCCGTCACTCGAGCGCTGGAACGCATTTTTGTTACGTTACATTTTCTCCCAATTCACCCTGCGTAAGCCGCGTTAAAAGACTTCTTTCTAAAAAAAAATCCTCTCTTCTGAATAGCTTCCTATTTGTTTAAAAGTTTTTATTGTAGACGAGTATTAATTGACTAAATCAAGTAAATGACGTCTTGATTCTGCTCTAATGTTGGTATTAAGAGCGAAATAAAAGAAAATGTTAAGAGAAAGTTGTGTTCTGTGCTTACACACCAGATTTTTTTAAGTATAGGGATGTCATCATTAATTCCCCCATGTGATCACACCACTGATGCGAACTTCTGACCCTAGCATAAGAGGCAAGAAATCTACTACTGTGCTATCGCACAGAGGTATTCACAATTGGATATTCAATTTCATTTGGCTGCAAAACATTCATATAGACTAGAAAATAGAAAGAACAAAAATTGAATGAAATATGTTTAATTAAATCTAAATCAGATATGACATAATGATGAACTCTCTCTCTCTATCATCATCATCATCATTATTTATTTTTAATGACAAATATATAAATTTCAATCTAAATTATTCGAACTAACTACCTTGCATTTAATTAAATTATATTGACCAATGCAGGCCAAGGGTCAACAAGAAATACAAACTTTCTCTTTGTGTTTGTATTCATTAACATATGAAGAGTCTAATTGCAAAACATCAAATGACTTTTTATTATCTGTCGGGATCTCTGTTTATATACCCGAGGTGTTTTCGTGCACCTAGACACACACCACAAACCCAACCTGCCACTGGCCGTAGCCATCTACCGGCACCCCGTGAAGTTATATTATTTCCTATCTCTAACTCCTCCTCCTGCGTTCATTCTAGTTAACGAGCTATTCGTTATTTCTGGTTCCACCTGGTTACTTTGTATCCAACCTCTTTTATGTTAGGAAGGATGTCCTAGTTTGAGGAGGAACTCCCTCAGCATCGACTCCTTTCGAATAATGCATCACTGAGAGGGAACCTTCTATACGTCTATTCCACTGGACAGAATGTCAGAGCAACTCCCTCTCCTCGGAGAAGCTATTGTGACCAGTTAATAGATGTAATTCAAAAATATTAAAGGTACAAATAAATTGGATATTCATTCGTTTTGCACCCTGATTAAGAAGAATTCTAAAGCAATTACACTCATTGTTAGGAGTATATTCAGGCAAACAAATTTATTACATAATATAGATACAGTTGACAAGCAAAGATTGTTAGCATTATATGTTGTAAGAATGCAAAATTTGAAATTAATTTTTTTTAAATCTATCATGCGACAAAAATAATATTGTCAATAACCTCACTTTCTTTAATATTAATTAAACTACATTTTTTTGATACAAGGTAGAAAATAATTAATTTTAAAGTAATGACGCTCATTGTTAGGAGTATATTCATTCAAACAAATTTATTTCAGGTTTTTACATTTGACGCTACAAATGAAAGCAAAAAACTTCTTTACTCAGGACTTTAAATAAATAAAAAGGTTCATATATTGATTCTAACCTATAGTACAAGAGGCAACCACAGGGCCATTCTTTGAATATTTAAAACAAAAAAAATATTATATGAGAGGTAAAATACACTAGGTTATGTGTTTCAAGGTTTTTTTTTTATTTTTTATTTATTAATAAAAATTAACACTTAATACGTAATAAGTGTTAATTTTAATGGCTACGGCCAGTGGTCAGTTGGGTTTGAGGTGTGTGTCTCTGTGCACGAAAGCACGCCTGGTAAATAAACGGGGATTCCGGTAGCAATTTCAAATAATAATAATAATTGGGCTGCTTCCACAGTCACATTCTATTATAAAAAAATTTCAATTCCTTCCAATTTTACTCCCTCTACTTAGAGGAACTTATTTATACACTGATAAGAATAAAGATTCGTGTGCCAATACCCTTCCTTTCCTCTATGGGAAATAAAACAAAAATTTATTTTCTTCCCTTTCTCTCCTAATAATAATATTCTTTGATTGTAAAGATAAGTCATATGACATCATTATTATTCGAGTCTTTTGAATAGTTGCTAATTAGGTCCTTAATGAGTAGACTTAATTAAAGCCCAACGGATGATTATTATTAAAACTCAAGTAGCTGCTACTTTTGTTCTTTTCAAATGAAAATGATGATTCTAGTTTTTTCTTTATTCTCTTTTCCCTCAAGAGGATATGGCTATTATGATAGGCCTGGGAACTTAATTCAGTGTGGGTAATTAATCTTGATGAATAATATTGCTGGGTAGTTCTTGCTAGGGGCCAGGGGTTAGTATCCCGTCTCATGCGAGAATACTGGGTATATGTTTGTGAAGAAAATAACTCAAGAACAAAAAAAGTCAGGACAATGAAATTTTGTATTTAAGCTAGACACCATCCTAAGATGTGACAGGAAGCTTTTGAACAAAATCACCCAAAAAGTACTAGTACTTTACTGATGTACTTTTTCAGTATTTTTTTTAGATTTTTTTCAAAATCCGCTCTAATTTTAATTAAAATTAATAAATAAATTTAAGATGCTCTTTAAAATGTCTATTTTCATTTTGACCACAAAATAATTTGAAGCATACTCTACTCTTTTATTTCATAGGAAAGATAGAAGCCAAGGTAACAAATTATTATTATTTGAAATTCCTTTCGGGATCTCAGTTTAATTTCCCGAGGTGCTTTCGTACACGAAGACACACACCTCAAACCCAAGCCACTTCTGGAAGTAGCCATTTACAAGTACCTCGTGAAATTACATATTATTATTTCCTATCTCGAACTTTTGCTCCTGCTTTAGTTTCCATCTAATGAACTAATCGTTATCTCTATATCCACCCGGTTCCTTTTATCCAACCTCTTCTATCCTAAGGAGGATGTCCTACACCGGCGCATAGCCTTTCGAGGACTGCATCATTGGGAACCTACTTTACGTCTTTTTCACAGGATATGATGTCACAGGAACTCCTCCTCGTAGAGTAGCATATTGAGAAAGAATTCCCTTAGCACAGACTCCTTTCCTAAAATACCTCACTGAGAGGAAACCTTCTTTACGTCACTTCCACAGGACGTGATGTCACAGCAACTCCCTCCCCTCGTAGAGTTGCCTGGGAGCTATTGTGGTGAAATCCAATATTCCAATCCAGTCACTACTTTAGGATTTGGTTACATTAAATAAATATTTTTATATAACAATTTAAAAAATCCCGCACGGTCAGGAAAAGGGTTCTTTTTAGAGCCCTCTACACCAGCGAACCCCCTTCATGGTAACAAAATATAAATGTTTTTCTATGTTTATAAATTGTAGATAGAAAATAACTTTCATTTATCAAAGGTATGAGAAAGTTGTGTGCTGTGCTTATCCCACCAGATTTTTAGTATTATATTTATACGACTCCAATTTATTTTTTAGTCTCAAAAAGTTCAAACGCCGAAAAAAATAAAATTTAAGAGTATAAATAAATTGTTTTAATTTGTTACGCCTTTTTATTACAATCTAAATAAATATCGCTCTATGAACAAAAACAAAACAAAATTTCATTTTCTAAAAACAAAAAAAAGTAAATGAATTTTGTGTTTTTATTGTATTAATTAATAATCAGTTTGTTTTTTTGTTTTTGTTTTTTTTAGCCGCCTCGTGTGCTTTCATCTATTTTTTTTTTCACCAACCCCCTCGCTTTTTTTTTTTAAATGAAAAGTAAATTCATTTCCTAGATTTATTTTCCTAACTCTATATTTATATACCATGTGAATTTTTTCTTTCCTTTTTTTTTTTTTTTATTCATTTACCCTCTCTGTATACTCTTTCGCTCCCTCTAAAGGGCAATAAATCTCTTTCTCAAAATATTGTCCATTTTAGAAGAAAGAGGAATTGTATTTTTTTTTTCTCTTTTTTTTTTTTAATTCATTTTTGTTCAAATACCTAATCAATTTAAAGAGTATTTTTTTTTTTTTTTCATGAAAATGTAATCACACTTTCCTTTAATTGAAAAAAGTTTTCATTAATTTTTATCCGTTAATGTTTATTTACTAGAAAGTAGGCAACCCAAATGACCAAGTACCTTTAACTTTTACATTCTTTTAAGGGGCTTCAGGAGACAAAGCTGTTCGCATGTTTTTGCCAAGTGATGGCGTTAATGGGCTTGAGAAGTGAGCCACAAACACAATTCTCACGAAAATTTACCAAATATGGCAGGCTGGTAGCTATATACAAGGTTATATTTTAATCTCATGCATTACATCATTTATAATAGCATGAAAATATATAATTATTTGTGATCTGATAATGGCGACTGTAAGACTACCCACACAGCACAAAATATTGCAATCTTGCTCAATATTGACAATATTGCAGCAACA
Organism: Euborellia annulipes; assembly: GCA_023213315.1. Lineage (NCBI taxonomy): Eukaryota > Metazoa > Arthropoda > Insecta > Dermaptera > Anisolabididae > Euborellia > Euborellia annulipes. The sequence goes on from JAKCPI010009740.1 coordinate 9,917, forward strand.
TTGATGCAATATTGCAGCTCAAACAGCAATATTGCTAGTTTGGAATATTGCCGCTGCAATATTGCTCAGATTCGCAATATTTCTGCAACATTGCTGCAATATTTTGTGCTGTTAGACTAGTCTTCCATCTTTTGCAGGAGTGCTGAACTATTTAATTATTTTTTAAATTTAATTTTTGCTTTGTCATCAATTTATTTAATTATTATAAGTTGGATATTAATGATTTTTACATTTTTAGATTATCAAAAAATTATGATTATTATAATACTGTAGAAATTTTTTTTGAATTTTTTATAAATGTAAAAAAAAATTCATTTTTTTTTATTAATCATAATTAAAAAAAAAAAAAAAAAAACTTTCTATTAAGTAAAATGTTCACGAATTTGATTCATTAAAAAAAATCTGGTGTGACTGGCGCACAGCTTACCATTCGGTAAGAGCAATAGAGAATCCTAAATAAATAGGAAAATTCATAGTAAAAAGTTCCAAACGGGACTTTTTTGAATCGAAATTATCTTGCAAATCCCAATATTGGAATTTAACATTGGCTCTATGGAAGGAAGAGCCGGAAAATGAATTTGAAAAATCTGAAATATATCAGTAAAGAGCATGGGCGACTGACAGACAGACCAATTTGCGGTACCCACTTTTTTGGACTCAGACCTCAAAACGTATATATCCATCAAAATCTCGACATTGAATTTTCAACATGATCGGAAAAATTTCTCTCGATATATTTCATATATGGACCCTGTTATGCAATTGTGTGTCAAAGACCAAAAAAAATTAAAAATTGAGTTAAGCACGGAATATTGTTTCAAATGCTATAATTAATAGTATTTTTTATGAAATATGTTCTAAAAAAAATTTATATTTAATGTTACTTGCACAATTGATAAAAAAAATTATAACAAAAAAGCTTTAATGTTAATTTTCTCAAAACTCGGTAGCTGGCGCTTGACACACTGCGTAACAGGGTCCATATAGGGTAAGAGAAAGTAAAAATGCATAAAAAATACTTTAAAATGCCTCAATATTTTCGGGCCAAAGATTCAATATGGCTTCCTGAAGTGCCTTAATTTTTTTTTTTTAACTTTGTCCTTTCTGCTACTGAGGAGTATATCCTATTTATTGATATATCCCGGGGGATGTTCAACACGCTGATTCCTCGGGTCATCCACCCGAGGGCTTGAAAATATTGCAATTAATATACAAATAAATACTGTAAAGCACAACAGAAAGAAATAAATAAAAAAATACATTTTTCTATCCATTAAGTCAGCGTTTTCCAAACTGTAAGAAGCGCCTTCCTAAGGACCCGCCGACTAGTCTAAGGGGAGGCGCGAATATTGGCCACAGCGAACAATTTGTCAAATGATTGCTAATTT
>JAKCPI010009741.1:0-15981 GCA_023213315.1 Euborellia annulipes
AGGTGACTCATAATTCTCACCATGGATAATTAATATAGATCTATAATAAACTTTTTTCATGTAAAAAATAGTATTGTATTAGTCTGATGTAGAGGACAAAAACGTTCCCGAAACTATTATAGTTTCTGTAATTAAATAAATTAATAAAATTTATATTGAAAAGAAAATAGTTTCATTGTTTTTGAAATTTCAATTAAAAAATTCAGCTAATCTCGGCAAAAATAACATTTCAAATTAATCTTTTGTTTGATGGGTCAAACGGAATCAAACTCAGGATCTTCAGCATGCTGGTGTTTTTCGCTATTCCGGTGGACTAGTGCAAAGGGTAGCAGACCAATGCCCCGAATAAGGCTAGATATCATGAATTCAATATAGGCCTATAATTCTCTAATGTCCGTACTGTCTGTGTGTCACGCTCTATTTTGGTAATTACTCGTAATTTTCGGAAACCAATTTTCATATGATTCTAAGGAAATAGAGGAAAATTATTTTCGCCCCGAAATTCCTAGAAATTTTTGAGTTATTATTTGCTGAAGTTACGGGATTTCTCCTATAAGAAATGTATGAGGAAACATATAATGTACAACAAATTATAAGATTTTTTATTATTTAAATTAAAAATTTAGAAAGCACATCAGTTTCGTTTCGAAATTCCTAAAACTTTTTGAGTTATTAATTTAATTGATGAAGTTACTATTTCTCCCATGGGAAATGTATGAGGAAACATATTATGTATTCTTTGAATTTATGTATTCGAGTAACAAATCCTCAAGCAGGCACTGGATTGGAATAGAGTAATGATAATTTTCTCCTCATAATTAGAAAAAGGCGAGGGTCCGCCTCAGGCGGACGGCATGGCTATTTATTGTATTTAAAAAAAAGATGTGTATTTTGTAAGAAATTTTATTTAAATCATTTTTTTATTTTATGCCAAGATGTTTTTGACAAAATGAACGACGGTGGAAATATTCAACTTTTTATAATCACCCTAACAAAAGATCGAATCATTGTTTTTTTGATGTTATACTAATATTAACAGAATAGCTGCTTTCTAAATCAATAAATACAAGCCTCAAACATTCTTGTTTGTTTTTGTCCAGGATAAATTATAATAAAAACATACGTATAATAATCTATAGTATCTGTCTTTTTTTTTTTTGTTAATTTCATTTTGTCCTTTAAGGGAAAAAAAACAAACATGTTTGAGCTTGTTAGCTTGTAAGATCCAAAGAATACCTATGGATTTTTATAATTATATGCTCTTTTCGGATGGCCACAAGATCGAAATCATTCAGAAGAGAAAAAAAAAATACCGTGTTCTTCTTGTTGACTAAAAATTTTTCGAATTGAAAATAACAAGTTTTAAAACAAGTTTGCAAACATTTTTTGATTATCTCGATGTTTTTCTTTTCTAATTAGTATCGAGAAATGGAAATCAGATGGAAATTATTACTACTCTGATACTCATTTGATTTAAATTTTTATTATCTATTTCTATTTGTAAACAATAATATTTTTTTTGACCTCAGAAACATTTGTTAGATTGATGTTACGGTATTAATATTTAATTTATTCCAATTAAAATGGAAATTAATTTTTTTTTTCAGGTCCTTTGGTTTCTTAGTAGTTAATCACTAGCCCCTTGGATCTCTTCAAATCTAATTCCTTTAAACCAAAGACGTAGCCGGAATACATTTCCAAGAGTGGGTGGAAAGACCATCTAGTTTAAATAATTTTTTTTCCTTGATAAGAGATTTCAAAATTAATTATATTGTGATATTTTATTATCCAATGTAGTATTTTTATATATTAGCCGCTCAGCGGGCTTTGTACCTATCCAGGGGGCCTGCAGCGGACCCTTCGCCTTTTCTTAATTATGAAAAGAAAATTGTTATTACTGTATTATTCCAATCCAGTGCCTGCTTGAGGATTTGTTTACATTTATAGAATACATAAATGCAAACAATACATAAATGTTTCCTCATAAATTTCCTATGGGAGAAATCGTAACTTTAGGAATTAATAACTCAAAATAGAAATTACGGGATGAAAATAATTTTCCTGTAATCCATAGAAGGTCCTATTTAAGCATATAAAATTTGGTTTCAAAGTTCCAACGTTAAGAACGGACAGACGGACAAATTATATTTGGATGGTGTTATGCATGAAGGAACCAAGGGTATTTACATAACATTATATGTGATTATTTTATATAATGTGATTTTTTTTTTCAAATAATTTGATATTTTTTTAAACGTGATATTTTTTTATAGTGTGATTTTTTTTTAAATAATTCGATATTTTTTTTGTTATAATCCGATATTGTTATTTTTTTATGTATCAAAAATATTTTTTTTAATCAAAGAGATATTTTTTTTTTTTAATATGAAAGAATGTTTTTTTTTTGTATTATTCACACTTTTTTTTCATTCACACTGAAATTCACATACTCATTCACACAGCCTTCTCGGCAACTTAGGCCATTTAAGACTTTGAACGATATCCGTTAATGTGTATTATACATATTGGGGTCCAGGCATTTTTTATTTAAGTCATTTGGTATCCAAAAATGCCTTCCGGGGGGGGGGGGAAAAAAAAATAAAATTATCGGACCCCCTGGGGTGAAACCGCGACGTTCGGTATAGAAGGTAGACAAAACGCTACCAGACTACTCCAAGCCCCGTGGGCGAGATATTTTTTTATATATAATGCGAGATGTTTTTGAATTGTTATAATCAATATTTTTAGTCTTTAATAATGTGATTTTTTTTTATATTGTTGCTTCTCAACAGATCTGCTTGGGGAGTGTGAATGAATAAATAAATTAATAGAAAAGAAATAAAATTAAAAAAATTAAGCTTAATAAAAACTTTAAATTTAATCTCGTTAAATTAATATTCGTGTTTATAATTTCGGAATATTTTTATAAGGCGTAGCGGTAATTCATTTGTTATTGCCATCCAGAGGTGGCAGAAAGGGCGCAAATAGGGGAACGTGCCTCCGGCACCTCTCTTAGATATAAACAATGATCAATCAGCTTAATGTTCTATTAAATAGCTGCCTTGTTTTTTTGTGTGGGTCTCTCGTTCATGGAATAAATACCTTCCCATATATATATAAGCTAAGATAAATATTCAAAAGTGCCGGCGTGGAATGTAATGTAATCAGTTTAATTAATTAAAATGAAGAAGATATAAAAAAAAAGTTTCACTAATTATCTCTCTAATGAAATTAAATTAACTTTTGTTGGGTTTCATTTTGTATGGGAAAAAATAAAGTTAAAATTTTTTGCTTACGACCCAAATCTCAGGGATGTAAATAGGCCTGTTCAAGAAGATTGGATAATTGAAGTATTTTCGAGATATATATACAGTATTTGAATCTATTTATCTAATTCGATAATGTCCATCTGTCTGACTGTCTGTATTTGGACAACTTTCCATAATTTCTAAACCAAATTTTATCTGCTTAAAGAGGACTTTACAGGAAAATTATTTTCATCCCGAAATTCCTATAACTTTTTGAGTTAGTTTAAAGTTACGATTTCTCCTATAGGAAATGGAGAAGGAAGCATTTATGTACTCTTTGCATATATGTATACAAATCCTCAAGCAGGCACTGGATTGAATTAATAATATAAAATTTATAATAATTTTCGTCTCATAATTGGACCCTGTTACGCATTAATGTGTCAAGCGCCAGCTATCGAGTTTTGAGAAAATTAACATTAAAGTTTTTTGTTTTCATTGGATTATACATAATTTTTTTTTGTCAATTGTGCAAGTAACATTAAATAAAAATTTTTTTAGGACATATTTCATAAAAAATACTATTGATATTTATTATAGCATTTGAAACAATATTACGTGCTTAACTCAATTTTTAATTTTTTGGCTCTTGACACACTAATGCATAACAGGGTTCAATTAAGAAAAGGCGAGCCCTGAGCTTGGTGTAGAGGTTAGCGTGCTAGCTTGTATACCAAGGGTCTCGGGTTCGGATCCCAGGCAGTCCGATGATTTTATTTAAGCCATTTGGATACCAAATGACTTAAATAAGAACGCCTGGGCCCCAAATATGTATATTAATCTATAACGGATATCGTCAAAGTCTTATATGGCCCGAGTTGCCGAAAAGACTGTGTGAATGTGTGTGTGAGTGTGAATGAGAAAAAAGAGTGTTAAAAAAAATAATAAAAAAGGCGAGGGTCCGCCACACACAGATCAATTGCGGGAGTCACTTTTTTGACTCAGGGGACCTCAAAATATCCATCCCGGCATCCAATTTTTATCATCAATCCAATATTTTCTTTCTCTATATATATGCATATACAGGTAAGAGAAAGTAATAATCCAGCCATTAAGAAACAACTAATTCGCTAATCTATATTTGTACAAATTATCCATTTTATAAGTAGGATATTTCTTAATATAATGAAATGTACATTGAAATAAGGAATATTTTTTTTATTTATTTAATATCATTAAGTCAATCTTTGTTCATGATTTACCTTATTTTAAATATTGTTTCTCTGATAAAACAATTTCAATTAAGAAATCCCGGAAGATTTACTCAATATTTAAAAGAATATGATTTATTATTAATAAACTAGCCGCTCCGTCCGCCTTAGGGGGGTTTCGCGATATACATATAGTATGACGGAGTGTCTGTTTGTCTGTCTTTATTTAATCAGAGTTCCATCACCGATCTTTTAAATGATAAAAAAAATAAAAATTTATTTTTATAAGAATGATTTTTCATATGACAAGTCAAAACGGAATTCTTTCTAATGGGTAAATTCATTTTCTGGAATTTTTTGCATTTCCTCTTTTGAGAATTTGGGGACTCGAGTATTTTTCCTAGACTCTCCGTGACGTCACGTCCTCTACAAGACCACAAAATTTCGTTTCAAAATTTAGGAGTTGTACAAACAAAGCGTGACTAATGGACGGACAGAGGGACACTGCGCTATTATAGATAAAGAAAATTTTTCAAAAAGAATATATATTTATATAATTCGCTAATGTCCGTCTGTCTGGTCACGCTCTATTTGGGCAACTTTTCGAAACCAAATTTTTATGCTTAAAGAGGACCTCTAGAGTTTACAGGAAAATTATTTCCATTCCTGTAAATTTTTAAGTTATTAATTCTCAAAGTTACGATTTCCCCCAAAGGAAATCTATAGAGAAATATTTATAAAAATTTTCTTTTCATAATTAAGAAAAGGCGAAGGTCCGCCGGGGAAGACGTTAGGCGCGAATCCCGCCGAAGGTGAGCGGCTAGTAATAGAAATAATTCATTATATCATTAAAGGCAATTGAATGGGAGGAGGATCGATTGGAGGCGGTTGTTGTTATTTAGAAGCTCCTGGTTGCTAACGGAGGGAAAGGAAGGAAGGAAGGAAGGGCTGCTGCTGCTCTTGTAGGGTCTTGTCGTACATAGATCCTCCCTGGCTATGTTTGTTACCATTAGCATAATGCTAGTTGGCACGTCTCGTGCAATCGATCCCACCCCAAAGACTGCTTGCTTAGAAGCAATATACTGTACATCCCCTCAGGGGGGACGTTGGCAACATAATTTTATATGGATTCTTGGATATTGAGATATCCATCAACTTAAATATGAAACCCAAGTGTTTTGACATGCCTTATTCATTATTTATTGCTTAAAAATAAAATTATTCTAAAGTTTTCATCAGTTCTCACTATTCATCCTGACTCGGGATTTAAAAAATTAAGAGAAAAGAGCATCTTCATTGAAATTAATTTAATCAAAATTATGTCACTTGTTACCGTTAATTACAATTTCGTCCCCATCTTCGCTTTTATGAGATTGCATAAAAAATATAATCTGTGTCTTAATTTAATCTGAACTAATCATTTACACCAAGGCGGATGCAAGAGGATGGGGAATTAAAGGGAGTAATCTCCCCTCACATCCCAAATATTTTTCTTTGAAATTAAATATAAAATACTTAAAAATTTGATTTTTACTTTCTCTTACCTATATATGCATGGTGTCAGAAATTGGATGTCGAGGATATTGACGGATTTAATCGTTTTAAGCATAAAAACCGATCTGATCAAATCTAGTTTGACACAAAAAATTACTTCAAATTATCGAAAGTAAGAGAAAGTTGTCTGCTGTGCGATAAATCACACCAGATTATCTCACCCATTCCCCGCCCGAAAACTCCTCTAGATCCGCACTTGAATTATTTATTATTTTCCATTTTTTGTTTTCCGCCCTGAAGTTAGGCAACTATTAATCCTCGTTCGGTTGTCTATCTTTTAGGCGATTTATATTTTCGCTTTGTGACTTGAATATTTCCCATCTTAATTTAAATGTGCAAAGCAGTGTGATGTATTTTAAGTCAGGGCCGACGTTTCGGTCACATTTAGGACCATCTTCTGAGTTATAATACCAAGGATCGCTATAATTAAGAAAAATTTAAAAATTTTTTTTTTCTCTCATAAATTTAAAAGTCTGTATATATAATAGCGGAGTGTCCGTCTGTGCGTTTGTCTGTCACACTCGCTTTGGACAACTTCCCGTTTGAATTTTGAAACAAAATTCTATATGCTTAAAGAGGACCTAATAGTGATTACAGGAAAATTATTTTCATCCCGAAATTCCTATATCTTTTTGAGTTATTAATTGATAAAATTAGGATTTCTCCTATAGGGAATGTATAGAGAAATATTTATGTATTCTATAATCCTCAAGCAGGTACTGGATTGGGATAATAATTCTTCTCATAATTAAGAAAAGGCGAGGGTCCGCCTAAGGGGGGCCCGAGCCAGCTGGCGGGAGCGAAGCCTCCCTAGCTAGCCGCAAAGCCCGCTGAAGGCGGTTAGCTAGCTTATAATTAACTAAAATGATTAATCAAACTTTTTGTTTTAGAAAATGTATTTTGAAATTTGCATAAAATATAATTGAAGTCAAGTAGAATGAAATAATAGTCCCTTTCAAATAACGGACCCTTTAATAAATTCCTATTGACTTAGATACTGTATAGATTAATATTCATGTCTATTTTGCTTGTGGCGTCAGATAACGCGATTAGACGCATCGTTGTCTCCATCTCACGTAGGGAGAAATTGAAACGATGCGTGTGCTTGCTTTGCGTGCGTGAGTCCGTGCGCGGGTGCATGCGTGTTCGTGCGCGTGCATTCGTGCATAAGATAGGGAATGATAATGAATTCTCTCACTAAAGCAGCCATGTCTTTTTTTTTTTTATTTCGTATGCTACCATTCAGAAGAAATATATTCTATCTAATATTCGTTTAATATAAAAAAAGACACGAGGCTTCTTTCTATAACATCACAAGACTTCATTTGAAGTGAGTTGCAAGAAAATAGTTCTACAAATAGCTAATTTTTTTAGTTATTGTTTTTTAAATTTCCTGGTTTTTTAAGGAGGTTGCAAATGATTAACTTAACAATCAGTTAGTTATAAGCTTCCTTTAAGAAGAAATTGAAAAATTCAAAACGACTGGGATATACTACCTACTACGGCAAGTAATTCAGTATTTACCGCCTTCGGGGGCTTCGCCTCCCCCTCTCCGGACTCCCCTCAGCTGGTTTGAGTTACTATTTCAATCCAGTGCCTGCTTGATTTGTTTACATTCAGAGAATACATACATTTTTCTCTATACATTTCCTATGGGAGAAGTCGTAACTTTAGGAGTTAATAACTCAAAATGTTATAGGAATTTCAGGATATGAATAATTTTCCTGTAATCCCTAACTCTAAGCATATAAAATTTTGTTTAAAAATTCCAACGGGAAGTTGGTTAATATATATACATATACATGTATGTTTTTTATTTTTTCATCTCTCAACAGAGATTAACTTCAATTACAGAGAGACAGAGGAGACATTGGCACTGTTTGAAAATTTTCACAAGTGGGATTTGAACCCGAATTGTATAGCAATTCTAGATTCGTAATCCGTAGCTTATCCGTTTAGCCTCCTGTATCTATATAAATAAATGTCATCATGGGAGACAGCTAAGAATAAAAATGCATTAATTTTAATTTTCAATTCATATTAAGCGGTATTTTTAATTATTATAGATATTTATCTGACTAAGTGAGGAAGTGAGGTTATGTTAGTGTAAATGTCAATTTTTTTAAAAATAGTTTGCCAGTTAACCGCAAGAGCGCATTGTATGATTTATAATTTCATACATGTCAAACAATTTGATGCTAATTTCACTTTCAAATATTTTAGTATTAATAAATTATAACATAACCTCACTTCCTCACTTTGTCAGATGAATATCTATAATAATTTACATATTGAAAATTAAAGGAATCAAAATTAAGAGGTAATATCGTTTTATTTAATAAAAAATTATATTTATTCTATAGACAAACACTTTATTCAAAAATATAAAAATAATTAACAAATGACAAATTATTTATGTAAGATATTAATTTTAAATTCAATAGGCGAATGTTTGTAACGCAAATTAATATTTTATAAAAATTCTTGTAATTTATTTGACATTTAGGTTCGGATGATGATCTTTTAAGGTTATCTTCATTGGCCAAAACTCTGAAAATTAAAATTATTAATTTTTTTTAAATTTATATATAAATTAACACTCACCTTCATCAAGAGTCACTGTCACGTCCTGAATAGGGTTGGTCGAATCGATTTCGATTTTAATCGAAAATCGATTTTGAGCGTCGATTTTCGATTAAAATCGAAATCGATTCAGTGTTTTGAAAAAATCGAAAAAATCGATTTTTGACGGCCGATTTTCGATTTTCCAAGAAAGTGATTTTCGCGACATGGTCTGTCTGTGTGTGTTCAATTTTAAGCTTGAAGGAATTGAGCTATGAGGTTGGAATTTTATATTTAAGTTAGATACCCCTCCCCCCCCCCTGGAGCGAGAAAATAAGCTGTTAATTAAAAAAAAGTACTAGTACTTTACTGAGGTAGTTTTATAGGTTTTTTGATTTTCTTAAAAATAGCCCCAACGATTTTGATTAAAATTCAAAAATCAATTATTTTTTAGATGCTCTTTAAAATGTATATTTTCATTTTGAAGTACACTTTACGCTTGTATTTCATATGAAAAATAGGAGAATTGGTTGCAATGGTAACAAAAAATAAATATTTCCCCATGATTATAAATTTTAATCTTGAATTCAGCCCTCGGGGTTTGGTGTAGAGGTTAGCGTGTTAACCTCGTATACCAAAAGTCGCGGGTTCGGACCCCAGGCAGTCCGATGATTTTATTTAAGTATTTGGATACCAAATGGCTTAAATAAGAATGCCTGGACCCCTAATATGTACGAATATATTAATCAATAACGGATATCTTAAAAGTCTTATATGGTCTGGGTTGCCGAAAAGACTGAATGTGTGTGTGAATGAGAAAAAAGTGTGTGTTAAAAAAAAAAATCTTGAATTCAAATGTACCTTAAGCTTACTGTCGGAACCTAAATATATGTCGACACAAAAATCTGGTGTGACAAGCACAGAACACAACTTTCGCTTATTGAAGATTAGAGAAAGTTGTGCTCTCCGACGAGTCCCACCAGATTTTTTAAGAAATATAGAAGCTGATGTTTGATTCTCTTGGTTTGTTAAAATTTACGTTATAAAGTTAAAACTCAAGTTATAAAGACTAAATATGTTATACCATATACAATGTGTTGGTCTTTAAAGAAGTTATAAAGACTGAATAAATTGATTTGGGCATCAGTAATGCAACGTTCTATTTTTTTTTTTTTGTTCTATAAACCGCTTGAAAATCGTAAGCAGAACCTTGAAATAAACTTATGGCTATAGCGAAAATTTTTTTGTAAAAAAATCAAAAATCGATTAAAATCGATTTTTTTAAGGCAAAAATCGATTTTTAAAAAAAATCGATTATTTGGTTTCGATTTTAAAAATCGTAAATCGAAAATCGATTCAGCCTCCGAATCTACCAACCCTAGTCCTGAAACTATCAATCAATTAAAAATTATGTCTACACAGCAAGAATCCTTAAGGGGGTCCAGGAGGCAAAGCTGTTTACATGTTTTGCCAAGAGATGGCGGCATTAAAGGTCTTGAGGAGTGAACTAAAAGCACAACTCTTTCGAAAATTTGCCTACAGATGGCAATTGATGGATATGTATTCTCATCCATTTGGTTGATTTTCGATCATCTTTTACTATTGAATAGTTTATAAATATTACTAACCGCGCCTCTCGCCTTCGGCGGGCTTCCCGTCTAGTCTGGGGGCTTAGCCCCTGGACCCCCTCTGCTAGCTCTGGTCCGCCTGCGGCGGACCCTCGCTTTTTCTTAATTATGAGAAGAAAATTAATATCACTATGCATTCCAATTCAGTGCCTGCTTGAGGATTTGTTTACATTCATAGAATACATAAATGCAAAGAATACATTAATTTTTTTCTATACACTGAAAAAAAACCGACCTTGTAAAATTAAAGTGAAATCCCTTTAAAAATTTTCAACAAACCTTCCCTTAAAATTAACAAATTTTCCTTTCATTTTTACAAGAAATCGCCTCAAGTTCTATATGACAAACTCATACCGTAAAAATGAAAAAATTTCCTTTTATTTTTACAGGAAATTTCATCGAGTTCTAATTCAAAAAGAAATCCTGTAAAATTGACAAGGTTTCCTTTAAATTTGACAGTAAAAACCTTTAAATTCTTATTTTACCTGAGAAAAAGGCAACTCCCTCCATACCTACCTACCTACCCATTGCTTCCTCTCTAACTCAAAGCTCGTCATTCTCTCTTAGCAGACAGTATGACTAGCTTGAGTTGACTAGGCTACATTTCTTTTCCAGATTCATTCTTTGAATATTTGAAATCCGAGTTGATATCTTCTATCATATATACTTTTTTAATTTTGAAAAATATTTGTACTTTTTTTTTTATTCACGGCACGTCTAACAAAATTTTCTTTGTGTCCTGTTTTTTTCTTACATATTATGGCAAAAAACCAAGGTACGTCTACAAAATATATTATGATTTTCTTTTAATATAATTATTATTTATAATAAATTTTGTGCTTGACTTGCAGGACTTCAATGAATACTATTTAAAATTATATCAGCTAATCGAGTGGGATTTAGAAGGCCTGTTTCATACATTAAAAGGTAAATATAATGTTATAAAACAAAATGTAAAATGTTTCAAAATATTATCTATCTAATGTTTATACAAATTATTTTTTTTGAATAAAAAACTTTTGCATACGTTTTAGGCTTTCGGCCATTGACATTAGTGGGAAAAGGGTTCTTTCAGATAAAATTCCTTATTTTCAAGAGACAAAAGAACCGAATACAATAAAGTCACCTTAGCCCAAAAGGGCTTCTGGCTGTCGATCAGGTAGCTGGCCGAGATGATTCACAAGTTAAAAATTTAGAATATAAATTTTTTGGTAGAATTACAAAACAAACTTTTTTTTTTTTTTTTTCAGAATACAAAATCGAAGATTCAGCATCTACAAATGAACAATTCATCCTATGGTTCTGAAAATGACATTTCTATTGTTTTTTTTCATATTATCTAAAAATAAATACATATTTTTGATATTTTAATATGTTTCAAAACTTATTAATAGGCCTATTTATAAAATAAGACATCTTGATAATTCATTTCAAAAGTATTTATTTATATAAGTTTGGTGTACATTACAACTGAATTGTAATTTTTTTCTAATTAACTCGTAAAATAAAAAAACATTTTTTTTGTTATAATTTTGTAAATTTGATTTTTTTACATAATTTCCTTTATACAAAGAATCCTTTTAAAATTATAAGAAATCCTGTCAAATTGTTTTTGACAAAAAAATTGTTTTAACTTGAATTTATTTCAATCTGCCACAGCTCGTCGGATCACAGGTTTTTGGCGTGTTGATTAATTAAAAAAAATTTTTAATTATTTTTTAAATATATGTTTGATTTTTCTCAGGTCATTCGTAAAACAATAATGCATACCTTTGACCTGAGAAAAATTAAAAATATATTTAAAAAATAATTAAAAAATCTCTTAAATTAATCAACACGCCAAAAACCTGTGTTCCGACGAGTGTAGCTGTAGCAGATTGAAATAAATTCAAGTTAAAATTAAATGAAAAATCATTTTAAAATTACAAGAAATCCAGTAAATTTAGTTTTAACAAAATATCCTTTAAAAATTAAGGGAAATCCTGTCAATTTCGTTTCAACAAAATTTCCTTTAAAACTTACGGTAAATACTGTCAACTTCGTTTTAACAAAATTTCCTTTTAAATTTACAGGAAATCCTGTCAATTTCGTTTCAACAAAAATTCCTTTAAAATTTACGGTAAATACTGTCAACTTCGTTTTAACAAAATTTCCTTTTAAATTTAAAGGAAATCCTGTCAGTTTTTTTTAACCTGGAAACCCTTTTAAAATTATAAGATGCACCTTCAATTTCGTTTTAACAAGGTATCCCATTGAATTGACGAGAAACCTCATTGACGCATTTTCATTACGGTTTCGGAATGAATTGAAGGGATTTCCATTGAATTTACAAGGTTTTTTTTTTCAGTGTACATTTCCTATGAAAGAAATCGTAACTTTAGGAATTTATAAATCAAAAAGTTATAAGAATTTGGGGACCAGAGTATTTTTTCTGGACTCTTCATAATGTCCTTTATAAGACTGCAAAATTTGGTTTCTAAATTCCAACGTGAAGTTGGTCAAACAGAGCGTGAAAGACGGACAGACGGAAACTCCACTATTAAATATATATAGATTATATATCATTTATAACAGCATAAAAATATATAAATATAGGCTTATAAGTGATCTGATAATGGCGTCTGTTAGACTAGCCTGCCATCTTTTGCAAGAATGTTGAACTATTTAGTCGTTTTTTTTAATACCTAAATTTTACTTTGTCACCAATTTATTTAATTATCAGTTGTAGAATATTAATGAATTTTATATTTTTAGATTAAAAAAAAAAAATAACAATTATTATAATAGAAGTTTTATTGCATTTTCTTTAAATATAAAAAAAAAAATAATTTTCATTATTTTTTTAATTAATCATAATTTTAAAATAATCTTTCTATTAAATAAAATGCTCACGAATTTAATTCATAAAAAAAAAACTTCATTAAAAAATACTTTAAAATGCCTGAGTATTTGTGGACCAAAAATTCAATGTGGCCTCCTGAAGCCCTTTTAAATGAATTTAATATTCTTGGTGAATATTTTACTTGCTGTGTTACGCTTTCGGTTTGATTGACACTTGTTCATCAACAACAATTATTCTTCACCCTATCTATTTGTTAACATGTTAAAATTAAAATTCTCCTATTCTCACCACTTGTATAATTAAATTCTTCATTCTAATTAATTATTTATTGAAAGTTTTATAACACGTTGGACCAGGGGAGACATTCGAATGGTCTTTCCTTCCTTCCTTCAAATGGATTAAGTCCCAAAGTGTCCCATTTCAGATGAGGCCTATCCCTATGTATTTCCGAATGCACTTTTGTATAATTCACCGACTAGGTCGTATAATTTAGTCACAACGGTCCGAATAATAAAAGAATTCAGTGGTTGGTTGTTTGTCGTAAAAGAGGGCCAACTTCTACAGATGATGGCCCTTTTACAAGCCATAACCCCCCCTCCCCACCTCTCCTTGTCTCACGATCGTTTTACCTTTCCGCACAGGGTTATTGCTTGTAACTCCCTCCAAGTAATGATAAATTACTACTCGACCTACATGCACATTACTTTGTTTTCAAACTAAGTACAAATAAATAAATAAATTGTTTAAATTCACGACTTGGTTAAATAAATTTTTATTTCTCATTTTTTTTTTTAAGTTTTTACTTTCTCTTATATAGAGGAGAAAGTGTTGAATTCATGTCAGAGATTTTAATGGAAATACACGTTTTGAAGTCACTTGAGTCCCAAAAAGTGAGTCCCGCAAAATGATCTGTCTGTCTATTATCAATATAAAGCAAGAAGGAAATGATCTATTATAGAAGGACCATTTTGCGCGGGACCCACTTTTTTAGACTCACTGGACACCTAGAGTGAATGTATATCCATCAAAATTTCGACATCGTGTTAGAATAAACTATTAGTTTGTCCTTAAAACAGTTTAGCCTGTAATATATGTACACATGGGCGTAGCCAGGGGGAGGCAGGGGGGCCGTTGTCCCCCCTGGCTTGCCCTAAAAATTGAAAACAAACAAACAAATATATATTTTTCCCATTGGGAATTATTTTTTAACGCCCCAATCCACTACATTAATTTAATTTTTTTTTTATTTAAATAAATAATTAATAATCTATGTATATATTAATCGCAACCACCCCCCCCCCCTCTCGCCCTAACGAGGGGTTGGCCCCCCCCTAACAAGATGTCTGGCTACGCCCATGTATGTACAGTTATAGTAAGAGAAAGTTAAAATAAATAATAGACCGACAAAAATATTATAATTCTTGACATCTTTTCAAATGTTTATTTATATAATCCGCAAATGTCCGTCTGACTTAATTCTCTAATGTCGGACTTCCCGTTGTTATTTGGAAACCAAATTTTACCTATATGCTTAAAGAGGACCTTCTAGAGACTACAGGGAAATTATTTTCGTCCCAAAATTCCTAAAACTTCTCAAGTTACCATAACTCCTATAGGAAATGTATGAGGAAACAGTTATGCTTTCTATGAATGTAAACAAATCCTCAAGCAGACACTTGAGTAGAATAATAATTTTCATTTCATAATTAGAGCGAGGGTACGCCACAGGCGGGCCAAAGCCAGCTGACCCCCGTCCAGAGGGGCTAGGAGTCCGTCTTCGACTTCGCGCCTAGAAAAATTCATTTGAACCTATGACTCCTTGCACAAGAGGCGAAACTTAAACCTCTGCGCAACAGCCCATGACCATAAATAAATACATATATTTATTTAAAAACATAAACTAAACTTTGAATACTTTTTTTATATTTCATATATAATAAAATTTCAATCAATGGAGTTTCTGGACTTTTAAAGTTTAAGTTGACTACACACTCTACTAGTTTTAATCAACCTACAATTGAATGTGTTACATTTAGTATTCAAATAGAGACCGTTTTTGTATATTTTGAAGATTTAGAACGTTTTTAATTATTTACAAAGATATTTGAAAAAAAAAAGATCCGGGCTGGTTTTGGAAGCTATCCGTTTAGCTGAGGGCGGGCGCGGTTCTCGCCCTTCGGTGGGAGCCGCCGGCTGCGAAGGGCTTTGATAAGACAAAAGGGAGAGAGAACTGACACCCAGGGCGCCCCCGGAGAACCTGATAGATGGAGAAAAATGAAAATATAATGAGAAAAAAAATAGCGACGTGCAACTTAAAAAAGAGAAAGATAATAAAATCCAGATAATAGAAAATATTGATAGTCCCGAAACAACAACAACAACAAAAAGAGAGACTTTATCAAGCCAGTCTACTCATAATTTTATTATGAAAATTTAATTAAAACTTATTGCTTCTACTTAAGTAGAATAAATAGCAAGGGATCATTAAATCTTAATTTAAGAGAGGACTTAAGAATTATAAAAAGAAAAAGAATTAATTTTAAAAAGTCGCATTTCTGCGGGGGTTCGTTTGTATTAGATAATTAATTTTTATTTTCTCGAATCTATATATTCATTCGATGTCGAGATTTTGTTGGAAATACACGTTTTGAAGTTCTTTGAGTCCAAAAGAGGGGATCTGTTAGAAATAAAATCTGAAGAAAATGATCAACGAAATTTTATATTTAAATTAGATTACTTTCTATTACCTATATATATGTTAATATATATTTAGAGAGGCTGTTGGATTCATGTCGTAAATACGATGTCAAAATTTTGGTCTCCTGAGTCCAAAAAGTGGGTCCCATAAAATGGTCTGTCTGTGATCAAAATAAAGTATGAAGGAAATGAGCTACGAGGATGAAATTTTATATATATACACAGTTAGGCACCTTTCT
>JAKCPI010009742.1:0-72701 GCA_023213315.1 Euborellia annulipes
GCAGGCGAGCTTGAGGGTCCAGGGGCGAAGCCCCTGGCTAGCTGGGTTCGCCGAAGGCGAACCTTGCGGCTAATCATTTAATAATTACGAAAAATACTTTTATGAATGAAATTAGTTGATTGTCTGAAATTAATCAAACTGCTATCTAACTAAAATGTTATCTAAAATATTTCTAGACGAGTTGTAATTTCTTTTGTTTAAAAATAGAAAAGGCGATTAATAAAATAGGAAAGATAAAACAGTTTGTTAAGAGAAGAAAAGATTTTTTTTTAATAATATCTCCTCCTTTTCTTATGAGAAGGAAACAAATGACCTGGCCCTGAAAATGGAGGGAAATTTCTCATTGGGTTTATCTTGCTAATGAGCCTCCCTACCCCTCGGGAAATTTGTTTTTTATTATAGCTTAAGAAGAGCAATTTTATTATTATCATTGAATATGTAAATAGGCAGAATCATTTTACGGACATCCATCATTCATAGTCATCTAATAATTATTATAATGATGACGTAATTGGAATAAGAGCAATGAAATAATCTATCATAAACAGGTGGTATAATTATCACTTTCTGTTACCTATAGGGGGGATGCTTAAAAATGAAGTGGAAAATATTTTGATTCTCCCACATATGAAATGATCTAGAAAAAAATTTGGGTGTATTTAAAACAAATTTAGGGGTCGCTACCAGCATTTAAGCATTTATACAATAATAATACAATACATATTACAGCATATTAAACTTGTATAATTTTTTTAAATCAAAACCGTTTAATCAGACCATAAATAAAAAATATCGAGGGAATAAAAAATTTTTCCAACTATAATTCCTGAGATATTGAGTGACCAAATGTGAGATCACTGGGACAATCTGTATAGAAAAAAATCTGGTGTGACTGGCGCACAGCAAACAACTTTCTCTTACCTTCGGTAATCGAAAGTTGTGTTCTGTGCTTGTCACACCAGATTTTTTGTGTCGACATATATTTAGTTTACGCCAATGTATTAGAATTCAAGATGTAAAATTTACAAGTATGGGAAAATATTTGTTTTGTTACCATGGCAACCATATCTCATCATCTTTCCTATGTAGTATAAGAGTAAAGTGGTCTTCACAAGATTTCAATGGCAAAATGAGAATATCCATTTTAAAGAGCATCTAAAAAATAACTGATTTTTGAATTTTAATCAAAATCGTTAGAGCGAATTTTGAGAAAATCTAAAAAACTGAAAAAGTGCATCAGCAAAGTACTAGTAATCTTTGGTCGATTTTGTTCAAAAGCTTCATGTCACGTCCCATGGGAGTGCCTAACTTAAATATAAAATTTCAGGCTCCTAGCTCTTTTTGTTCTTGAAATATTTTGCTCACCGACAGACAGACCATGTCGCGAAAACCACTTTTTTGGATTCAGGGGACCTCAAAACGTGTATATCCATCAAAATCTCGACATCGGATTTTTGACATGAATCCTATACTTTCTCTCTATATATATATATTAACATATACATAAAGGTAAGAGAAAGTAATAAGATAGATGTTGCCTAAATGATGGTCTACGCAAACCCTAAACTACAAAAATTATAAAGTTGTAATTTGGCATGTAGATCACGTTTATTACGTAGGAGTGGCTTAAGAAGCTATTTTTCAAAATCTCAATGGTCAGGGCCCTAAACCGCTATTTTGGTGTAAAATTTTGATTTTACTATTCCTTAAATAACTTTTAACCGAGATGTGATTTCAATTTGCATTCTTCTATAAAATTTAAAAATTTAAATAAATTAGTTACAAAAAATAGTATAAATGAAAAAGTTAGATTAAACATTCCCTAATCTCGTTAAAAAAAAAGAGAAAAAGATTAGCAAAATTAGAACAAGAAGTGAAGAAGAAAGAAAAGTTTTTCGAATGTGCTTGTAGGCGGAGGAGTGAGTGTCAATAATATCAATGGGGTCGCTGGTTGTTTTGCGCCCTCGGAACACGCATTGCCTCTTAAGGGCGGTTCTGGCTGGGCCTGAAGGGTGGAAGAAGAAGAAAAAACGCCTCTCGGCCCAACGCGTCGACTGGCGTTAATCTTAGGATCGGATCAGACCGTCTTAAGTCCTTTTGAGATTGTAATTCACCAGCAAAGGGAAAGAGAGACGTCACCCCCTTCTTTTTCTCTCTTTTTTACCAATATCGTTTTACAGGACGTCGCTCTTTTTTTTCTTTTTATTTCTTTTTTTCCCTCATTTAATGAATGCATCACAAAATGAATTCAACTCTTAACTTTAAAATATTTTTTTTAATTTTCACGAAGCTATTCTATATTTATTTATCTTGTGGAAGAACAGAAGTCAGATGAAAGTGAAAGAGAAACTTTGCGAGATATTGTGACGAATAGATTATGCTAATAATTTAGTGGCTTTCTAGAAATGTAAAATAAAGCGTTAATTATAATCTAATTTTCATTTTAATTGCTTTTAAAGGGAACATTTGGATTAAGAAATAAAGACAGACATGTCTTGAAAGGAAAATACAAAAATTATAATATACTAGGTAGTCTAGTAGGCCCTAAATAGAAAAAAGATGTGACAAATTCCCTGATCGCTTGCCAAAGGGGCATAGAAAAATAATTATCTAAAAATTCGGGAATGACTTTCCCTAGATGAAGAGAGAAAAAAACAACAAGAAAATGCAGTAAAGTACTTTCTTTATTGAGATCAGCCCATGGCAAACGTTTCGGTCTTAGGTCCGGACTATCATCAAAGCTAAAAATACCATATGAAGCCCTCCCTTGACACAAAAAATCTGGTGTGGCCATCACGGTGCACAACTTTCTCTTACCGAATTTCTGCCAGTCACACCAGATTTTTAACTATCATTTTAGTAAAAAAAATATACATCTATTATTTGCATAAATATTTATGTTTAATTACATATTTATGATGAAGTCCTAAAAAATTTAGACTGGTAACCGTAGGCACTAGTTGAAACATTGTAATATTTTAAAAGAAGTTAACTTGGTTAAATTATTAAATTAAACATATATTAAGTATTTATTAAAATAAATTTAATTTTGAAACAATTTAACCAAGTGTCATAATTTAACTTCTTTTAAAACAGTCCTAATACTCTGATGATGATCCTAATCAGGACCGAAACGTCAGCAGTGAGGGAAAATAAATGAAATTACTATTTGCTGGCCTCTTTTTTTCGCATTCTACCTAATCAACAATACTTTGTCTGCTTCGTATGCGAGTAAGTAAAAAAAAATTAAGATTCTTTTATATTTGATTAGCTTACGTATATTTTTTTAAGTTAATTTGATTCTATTTTATTTCTTTTTCTTCTCTAGCTTCTCAATTATTATTAAATTATTGAACAAAAAAAAAAAATGCAAACTAAAAGAATAAAGTAAAAAAAATTTTCTTTTTATATAAAATAATGAAATCCATTTATAAAATAAGAAAAGATAATTATTTTTGATTAAATATTACATTATACATATAATGAGAGGCGGTTCAACTTAAAAAAAGAAAAAAAACCAAACAGATTACTCTTTGCTTTTTGCGAGTTTAGTAGGGTTTACTTAAAAGTGTAATCTTTTTGTTAAATAATTAAAAATGTCATACTATTTAGTTAAATATTTAACTTGAGTGAAAATAAAAAATCTTTGAAAATAATCAAAAAAATATTTTATATTCAGGGTAGAGAAATGAGAGATGCAGCTAGAGTTTTTACTTTATTTATTTAACTCACACAGCTGACGCTTCGGATCCGTATTAGAACCATCCTCAGAGCTATAATTATACATATACAAGTGCAATTAAAACCAATCCAAAGAAATATAAAAATATATAATATTATATAAAGAATTATATATATCATGTGTTGGTTAATGAGTGATGAAAAAATAAAACCCATTTTTTTTTTTTTTAATTAAAAAAAAAAGGTAATGAAGGTGCGGCCGGGAGCTTCCCATTTATCTTTTTCTCACTTTTCCTCCCTTTGACACTTTTGATTATTATATATATTATAGTTCGTGTTATATTTTCCTGGCGAAAAGTCATTATGATTATTATTATCCCCCGGTAAAATATAATATTATATATTTTTACTTTTCTTTGGATTGGTTTTAATTGCAGTTGTATATGTATAATTATACTGAAGATGGTTCAAATATGGAATCGAAACGTCAGATGTGTGAATTAAATAAATAAAGAAAAAACTCTAGCTGCATCTCTACCCACTTATGAACGAAAAACAACTTTCTCTTATCAAAGATAAGAGCTGTGCGACCAGTCACACCAGATTTTTTTAAAAGGTTTTTTGTTTGGGTAATGTTTTTCTTTCCAATGTATCCTTGAGAAAACTTATTTCGATTAAAAAGTTAAATAATAACAATAATAATAGTCAAGTTGCCCATATGCAGGCACTGACACTTGTGTTATTAAAGAGAGGATATATTTATGGATGATTTATGATCCAATAATAGTCTCTTTTTCTTTTCACGATAATGAAGGAATTTACCTTGTTATATATCAAGATATGATCTATCTTTGAGAAAATGTAGTTAATAGTCGGTCGAATAAAATTTTATATTCAATAGAATATAATCTTATTAAAATGAGTTTGTCAAAAAAATTATTATTTGATTCTACAATATTTTTGACAAGAATTACTCTAAAAGAATATTGGAAGGATACTAAGTGTTCTGTGCTTATCACATCATATTTTTTGTTTCGACAACCAGCTGGCTCGGTCCCGCCTGCGGATGTTCTTAATGTGCCGCAATTTTTCAGTCAACTGGTTTCAGGCAATTAATAATAAAGTTTATAAAAAAATAACACTATTTTATCTTAAAGCAAATGTGTATATAAATGTGTCCGTCTGTCTGTCTGTATTTATTCATCGCCCCATCCTCGAAGTCTATAAGAAAAAATAAAATAAAAAAATCTGGTGTGACTGGCGCACAGCACACAACTTTCTCTTACCTTCGGTAATCGAAAGTTGTGTACTGTGCTTGTCACACCAGATTTTTTGTGTCGACATGTATTTAGTTCCCGGCAGTAGGGAATATTTGAATTCAGATGTAAAATTTATAAGTATGGGAAAATATTTATATTTTGTTACCATGACAACCATTTCTCCTATCTTTCCTATGAAGAACAAGAGTAAAGTGTGCTTCAAACAATTTTGAGGGCAAAACGAGAATATACATTTGAAAGAGCATCTAAAAAATAATTGATTTTTGAATTTTAATCAAAATCGTTAGAGCGAATTTTGAGAAAATCGAAAAAAAAACTGAAAAAGTACATCAGTAAAGTACTAGTACTCTTTGGCCGATTTTGATTAAAAGCTTATTTTTCCGGTCCCGGGAGGTGTTTAACTTAAATATAAAATTTCAACCTCCTAGCTCAATTCCTTCATGCTTAAAATTGAACACACACCCACACACCCACACACCCACACACCCACCCACCCACCCACAGACAGACCATGTCGCGAAAACCAGTTTTTGGATTCAGGGGACCTCAAAACGTGAAGATCCATCAAAATCTCGACATCGAATTTTTGACATGAATCCAATACTTTCTCTCTATATATATATTACATATATACATAGGTAAGAGAAAGTAAAATTTAATTATATAACAATTTGTATTATTTTTCATTCGAGAGATTTAATTATTTTAATTAATTTTAATTGGCTTTAATTATTCATTTGGCATTAATTAAGGCAAGACAAAACTCAATGCTTTTCAATGGGCAAATTCTGCATTTTCAGAAAATTTTTCCGCTTTCCCTTTTGAGACTTTGGGGAATTTTCCTGGACTCTCTATAAAGTCCTCTATAAAAGTGCAAAAGGCATTAATTAAGGCAAGACAAAACTCAATGTTTTCCAATGAACAAATTCTGCATTTTCAAAAAATTTTTGCGCTTTCCCTTTTGAGAATTTGGGGAATTTTCCTGGACTCTCTATAAAGTCCTCTATAAAAGTGCAAAATTACAGAAAGTTAGTCAAACAGATTTTATAAACAAAATAAGAATATACATTTTAAAGAGCATCTAAAAAAATAATTGATTTATAAATTTTAATCAAAGTCGCTAGAGCGAATTTTGAAAAAATTGAAAAAATACACTAGTAAAATACTAGTACTTTTTGGTCGAATATTTTATTTACAAGCTCATTTGCACCTCTCAAGAAAGGTCCCTAACTTTAATATATATAAAATTTCATCCTCGTAGCTCATTTCCTTCATACTTTATTTTGATCACAGACAGACCATTTTATGGGACCCACTTTTTTGGACTCAGGAGACCAAAATTTTGACATCGTATTTACGACATGAATCCAACAGCCTCTCTAAATATATATTAACATATATATAGGTAATAGAAAGTAATCTAATTTAAATATAAAATTTCGTTGATCATTTTCTTCAGAATTTATTTCTAACAGATCCCCTCTTTTGGACTCAAAGAACTTCAAAACGTGTATTTCCAACAAAATCTCCACATTGAATGAATATATAGATACGAGAAAATAAAAATTAATTATCTAATACAAACGAACCCCCGCAGAAATGCGACTTTTTAAAATTAATTCTTTTTCTTTTTATAATTCTTAAGTCCTCTCTTAAATTAAGATTTAATGATCCCTTGCTATTTATTCTACTTAAGTAGAAGCAATAAGTTTTAATTAAATTTTCATAATAAAACTATGAGTAGACTGGCTTGATAAAGTCTCTCTTTTTTGTTGTTGTTGTTTCGGGACTATCAATATTTTCTATTATCTGGATTTTATTATCTTTCTCTTTTTTTAAGTTGCACGTCGCTATTTTTTTCTCATTATATTTTCATTTTTCTCCATCTATCAGGTTCTCCGGGGGCGCCCTGGGTGTCAGTTCTCTCTCCCTTTTGTCTTATCAAAGCCCTTCGCAGCCGGCGGCTCCCACCGAAGGGCGAGAACCGCGCCCGCCCTCAGCTAAACGGATAGCTTCCAAAACCAGCCCGGATCTTTTTTTTTTCAAATATCTTTGTAAATAATTAAAAACATTCTAAATCTTCAAAATATACAAAAACCTTTGATTACTAAATGTAAAACATTCAATTGTAGGTTGATTAAAACTAGTAGAGTGTGTGCGTAGATCAACTTATACTTTAAAAGTTTAGAAACTCCATTAGATAGAAATTTTATTATATATGAAATATAAAAAAAGTATTCAAATTTTATGTTTTTAAATAAATATATGTATTTATGGTCATGGGCTGTTGCGCAGAGGTTTAACTTTCGCCTCTTGTGCAAGGAGTCATAGGTTAAAATGAATTTTTCTAGGCGCGAAGTCGAAGACGGACTCCTAGCCCCTCTGGACGGGGGTCAGCTGGCTCTGGCCCGCCTGTGGCGGACCCTCGCTTTAATTATGAAAAGAAAATTATTATTCCACTCCAGTGTCTGCTTGAGGATTTGTTTACATTCCTAGAAAACATAAATGTTTCCTCATACATTTCTTATGGGAGTTATGGTAACTTGAAAAGTTTTAGGAATTTCGGGACGAAAATAATTTCCCTGTAGCCCCCCCCCTGTCTAGAAGGTCCTCTTTAAGCATATAGGTAAAATTTGGTTTCCAAATAACAACGGGAAGTCCGACATTAGACGAATTAAGTCAGACGGACATTTGCGGATTATATAAATAGACATTTGAAAAGATGTCAAGAATTATAATATTTTTGTCGGTCTATTATTTATTTGATTTAACTTTCTCTTAACTATATACTGTACATACATGGGGTAGCCAGACATCTTGTTAGGGGGCCAACCCCTCGTTAGGGCGAGAGGGGGGGGGTTTGCGATTAATATATACATAGATTATTAACTATTTATTTAAATAAAAAAAAAAATTAAATTAACGTAGTGGATTGGGGCGTTAAAAAATAATTCCCAATGGGAAAAATATATATTTGTTTGTTTGTTTTCAATTTTTAGGGCAAGCCAGGGGAAATGTTTTTTGGACAACGGCCCCCTAGTCTCCCCTGGTACGCCCATGTGTACATATATTACAGGCTAAACTGTTTTAAGGACAAACTAATAGTTTATTCTAACATTCGATGTCGAAATTTTGATGGATATACATTCACTCTAGGTGTCCAGTGAGTCTAAAAAAGTGGGTCCCGCGCAAAATGGTCCTTCTATAATAGGTCATTTCCTTCTTGCTTTATTTTGATAATAGACAGACAGATCATTTTGCGGGACTCACTTTTTGGGACTCAAGTGACTTCAAAACGTGTATTTCCTTTAAAATCTCTGACATGAATTCAACACTTTC
Organism: Euborellia annulipes; assembly: GCA_023213315.1. Classification (NCBI taxonomy): domain Eukaryota; kingdom Metazoa; phylum Arthropoda; class Insecta; order Dermaptera; family Anisolabididae; genus Euborellia; species Euborellia annulipes. Next base: position 8,301 of record JAKCPI010009742.1, read on the forward strand.
TCCTCTATATAAGAGAAAGTAAAAACTTACAAAAAAAATGAGAAATAAAAATTTATTTAACCAAGTCGTGAATTGAAACAATTTATTTATTTATTTGTACTTAGTTTGAAAACAAAGTAATGTGCAATGTAGGTCGAGTAGTAATTTATCATTACTTGGAGGGAGTTACAAGCAATAACCCTGTGCGGAAAGGTAAAACGATCGTGAGGCAAGGAGAGGGGGGGGGGGGGGGAGGGTTATGGCTTGTAAAAGGGCCATCATCTGTAGAAGTTGGCCCTCTTTTACGACAAACAACCAACCACTGAATTCTTTTATTATTCGGACCGTTGTGACTAAATTATACGACCTAGTCGGTGAATTATACAAAAGTGCATTCGGAAATACATAGGGATAGGCCTCATCTGAAATGGGACACTTTGGGACTTAATCCATTTGAAGGAAGGAAGGAAAGACCATTCGAATGTCTCCCCTGGTCCAACGTGTTATAAAACTTTCAATAAATAATTAATTAGAATGAAGAATTTAATTATACAAGTGGTGAGAATAGGAGAATTTTAATTTTAACATGTTAACAAATAGATAGGGTGAAGAATAATTGTTGTTGATGAACAAGTGTCAATCAAACCGAAAGCGTAACACAGCAAGTAAAATATTCACCAAGAATATTAAATTAAATTCATTTAAAAGGGCTTCAGGAGGCCACATTGAATTTTCGGTCCGCAAATACTCAGGCATTTTAAAGTATTTTTTAATGAATTAAATTCGTGAGCATTTTATTTAATAGAAAGATTATTTTAAAATTATGATTAATTAAAAAAATAATGAAAATTATTTTTTTTTTATATTTAAAGAAAATGCAATAAAACTTCTATTATAATAATTGTTATTTTTTTTTTAATCAAAAAATATAAAATTCATTAATATTCTACAACGGATAATTAAATAAATTGGTGACAAAGTAAAATTTAGGTATTAAAAAAAAACGACTAAATAGTTCAACATTCTTGCAAAAGATGGCAGGCTAGTCTAACAAACGCCATTATTAGATCACTTATAAGCCTATATTTATATATTTTTATGCTGTTATAAATGATATATAATCTATATATATTTAATAGTGGAGTGTCCGTCTGTCACGCTCTGTTTGACCAACTTAACGTTGGAATTTTGAAACCAAATTTTGCAGTCTTATATAGGATGTTATGGAGAGACCAGGAAAAATACTCAGGTCCCGAAATTCCTAAACTTTTTGAGTTATTAATTCGTAAAGTTACGATTTCTCCCATAGGAAATATATAGAAAAAAATTAATATATTCTTTGCATTTATGTATTCTATGAATGTAAACAAATTCTCAAGCAGGCACTGAATTGGAATACATAGTAATAATAATTTTCTTCTCATAATTAAGAAAAAGCGAGGGTCCGCCTCAGGTGGACCAGAGCTAGCAGAGGGGGTCCAGGGGGCGAAGCCCCCGAGCACTAAACGCGAAGCCCGCCGAAGGAAATCGGATCGAAAATCAACCAAATGGATGAGAATACATATCCATCAACTGCCATCTGTAGGCAAATTTTCGAAAACCCTTAATGCCGCCATCTCTTGGCAAAACATGTAAACAGCTTTGCCTCCTGGACCCCCCTTAAGGATTCTTGCTGTGTAGACATAATTTTTAATTGATTGATAGTTTCAGGACGTGACAGTGACTCATGATGAAGGTGATTTATATATATACATTTATTTATGATGATTATGATTTATATACATTTGAAGGTTAATTTATATATAAATTTAAAAAAAATTAATAATTTTTATTTTCCGAGTTTTGGCCAATGAAGATTTCAAACCTTAAAGGACAAAATTGATAACCTTAAAAGATCATCATCCGGACCTAAATGTCAAAGAAATTACAAGAATTTTTATAAAATATTAATTTGCGTTACAAACATTCACCTATTGAATTTAAAATTAATTCTTACATAAATAATTTGTCATTTGTTAATTATTTTTATATTTTTGAATAAAGTGCTTGTCTATAGAATAATTATAATTTTTTATTAAATAAAACGATATTACCTCAACTCTTAATTTTGATTCCTTTAATTTTCAATATGTAAATTATTATAGATATTCATCTGACAAAGTGAGGAAGTGAGGTTATGTTATAATTTATTAATACTAAGTGAAATTAGCATCAAATTGTTTGACATGTATGAAATTATAAATCATACAATGCGCTCTTGCGGTTAACTGGCAAACTATTTTTAAAAAATTGACATTTACACTAACATAACCTCACTTCCTCACTTCGTCAGATAAATATCTATAATAATTAAAAATACCGCTTAATATGGATTGAAAATTAAAATTAATGCATTTTTATTCTTAGCTGTCTCCCATGATGACATTTATTTATATAGATACAGGAGGCTAAACGGATAAGCTACGGATTACGAATCTAGAATTGCTATACAACTCGGGTTCAAATCCCACTTGTGAAAATTTTCAAACAGTGCCAATGTCTCCTCCGTCTCTCTGTAATTGAAGTTAATCTCTGTTGAGAGATGAAAAAATAAAAAACATACATGTATATGTATATATATTAACCAACTTCCCGTTGGAATTTTTAAACAAAATTTTATATGCTTAGAGTTAGGGATTACAGGAAAATTATTCATATCCTGAAATTCCTATAACATTTTGAGTTATTAACTCCTAAAGTTACGACTTCTCCCATAGGAAATGTATAGAGAAAAATGTATGTATTCTATGAATGTAAACAAATCAAGCAGGCACTGGATTGAAATAGTAACTCAAACCAGCTGAGGGAAGTCCGGAGAGGGGGGAGGCGAAGCCCCCGAAGGCGGTAAATACTGAATTACTTGCCGTAGTAGGTAGTATATCCCAGTAGGGCTGGACGGTAATGGATTTTCATTACCGACCTCGATAATGAAAAAAAAAACCGGTTTTTCTCGAAAGTCGGTAAAAATTTTTTACCGCCCGCGGAACCAAAGTTTGCCGCCGCGGAACATTTTTTTTTTTTGCGGAACCAAAATTTTTCCGGAAAAATATTTTACCTTTTTTTTAGAGACGCCAATTTTTTGCCGCCCGCGGGACAGAAATTTGCCGCCGCGGAACCACAATTTGGTTTGCCGCCGCGGAACATTTTTTTTCTCGCCGAACCAAAATTTTTTACCACCCGAAAAAATAGGTTTTTACCGACTTTCAAAAAAAAACCGGTTTTTACCGAATTAGAGGTTCGTTACCGCGTTTTCGGTAAAAAATTTTTACCGGTTTTTACCGGTAAACCGGTTTACCGTCCAGCCCTATATCCCAGTCGTTTTGAATTTTTCAATTTCTTTTTTAAAAGGAAGCTTATAACTAGAGCCCGGATTTTTATGCAGTAAAAACCGCTAAATATGCCATATAATATGCAGTAAAAGTATTAAAATATGCAGCCAAATATGCAATATATTTATGGTAAAAATATTAAGTAAATGGCTTCAAATTAAAGGTAAATCATGATTTCTACTGATGTAAAACTAATGGTGTTTTATTTTTGGAAGAAAATGATAGAAAAAAAAAAAAAAAAAAAAAAAATTGGTCTCACAATAAAAACTAAATTTAATTAAAAAAAAAAAAAAAAAAACAGAGAGCAATCCATTGCGAAATTTTTGAATCAAACGAGGACCCCTGTTTTGGCATTTTTTTTCTTTAATTAATTTGACTTCGAACTATGGAACACGACTAAGGGCGAATCCAGAGGTGTTTCTCGGGGGGGGGGGGGGGGGGTAATCTGGTGTGACTCGTCGCACAGCACACTATTTTTCCTTAATTTCGGTAATTTAAAGGCGCATTTCTGTACTTGTTTGCCAGAATATAAATACAAATCAAATTTTTAAGTATTAATTTTTAAAATTTTACATTAAAAATAATTTTTTTTTTTTTTTTTTTTTTTTTTTCGAAAAAAAGTATTTTTTTAAGTCTCAGGGTGGGGGGGGGGGTAATTACCCCCTTTACCCCCCCCCTTGTATCCGCCCTTGAACACAACTGACTTGATATTCATCCAACGAAAATTCTAGCAAAATTAAATTTATTTCTTTAAAGAGGATATAAAGAATAAAAAATATATAGTTATTTATTTTTTAAAATGTAATAAAGGATTCAAACTTTTTTTTTTGTTTTTAGAAAAAAAATTAAAAAATTAAAATAAATTGAAACTTTTACTGGAAAAAAATTTAAAATATCCAAAAAGTCTTAAATATGCAACTTTATGCAATATTGACCAAATATGCAAAAATATGCAATATAGAATTTGAACCCTAGCTCCAAGGGGGCATGATTCGGATAGAAAATTGGTTTTCAGTGACGTACCTATTAGCAAATAGAATATGCAATTGCAAAGGAATCCGGGCTCTACTTATAACTAACTGATTGTTAAGTTAATCATTTGCAACCTCCTTAAAAAACCAGGAAATTTAAAAAACAATAACTAAAAACAATTTAGCTATTTGTAGAACTATTTTCTTGCAACTCACTTCAAATGAAGTCTTGTGATGTTATAGAAACAAGCCCCGTGTCTTTTTTTTATATTAAACGAATATTATTAGATAGAATATATTTCTTCTGAATGGTAGCATACGAAATAAAAAAAAAAAGACATGGCTGCTTTAGTGAGAGAATTCATTATCATTCCCTATCTTATGCACGAATGCACGCGCACGAACACGCATGCACCCGCGCACGGACTCACGCACGCAAAGCAAGCACACGCATCGTTTCAATTTCTCCCTACGTGAGATGGAGACAACGATGCGTCTAATCGCGTTATCTGACGCCACAAGCAAAATAGACATGAATATTAATCTATACAGTATCTAAGTCAATAGGAATTTATTAAAGGGTCCGTTATTCGAAAGGGACTATTATTTCATTCTACTTGACTTCAATTATATTTTATGCAAATTTCAATACATTTTCTAAAACAAAAAGTTTGATTAATCATTTTAGTTAATTATAAGCTAGCTAACTACCTTCAGCGGGCTTTGCGGCTAGCTAGGGAGGCTTCGCTCCCGCCAGCTGGCTCGGGCCCCCCTTAGGCGGACCCTCGCCTTTTCTTAATTATGAGAAGAATTACTATCCCAATCCAGTACCTGCTTGAGGATTATAGAATACATAAATATTTCTCTATACATTCCCTATAGGAGAAATCCTAATTTTATCAATTAATAACTCAAAAAGATATAGGAATTTCGGGATGAAAATAATTTTCCTGTAATCACTATTAGGTCCTCTTTAAGCATATAGAATTTTGTTTCAAAATTCAAACGGGAAGTTGTCCAAAGCGAGTGTGACAGACAAACGCACAGACGGACACTCCGCTATTTTATATACAGACTTAAATTTATGAGAGAAAAAAAAAATTTTTAAATTTTTCTTAATTATAGCGATCCTTGGTATTATAACTCAGAAGATGGTCCTAAATGTGACCGAAACGTCGGCCCTGACTTAAAATACATCACACTGCTTTGCACATTTAAATTAAGATGGGAAATATTCAAGTCACAAAGCGAAAATATAAATCGCCTAAAAGATAGACAACCGAACGAGGATTAATAGTTGCCTAACTTCAGGGCGGAAAACAAAAAATGGAAAATAATTAATAATTCAAGTGCGGATCTAGAGGAGTTTTCGGGCGGGGAATGGGTGAGATAATCTGGTGTGATTTATCGCACAGCAGACAACTTTCTCTTACTTTCAATAATTTGAAGTAATTTTTTGTGTCAAACTAGATTTGATCAGATCGGTTTTTATGCTTAAAACGATTAAATCCGTCAATATCCTCGACATCCAATTTCTGACACCATGCATATATAGGTAAGAGAAAGTAAAAATCAAATTTTTAAGTATTTTATATTTAATTTCAAAGAAAAATATTTGGGATGTGAGGGGAGATTACTCCCTTTAATTCCCCATCCTCTTGCATCCGCCTTGGTGTAAATGATTAGTTCAGATTAAATTAAGACACAGATTATATTTTTTATGCAATCTCATAAAAGCGAAGATGAGGACGAAATTGTAATTAACGGTAACAAGTGACATAATTTTGATTAAATTAATTTCAATGAAGATGCTCTTTTCTCTTAATTTTTTAAATCCCGAGTCAGGATGAATAGTGAGAACTGATGAAAACTTTAGAATAATTTTATTTTTAAGCAATAAATAATGAATAAGGCATGTCAAAACACTTGGGTTTCATATTTAAGTTGATGGATATCTCAATATCCAAGAATCCATATAAAATTATGTTGCCAACGTCCCCCCTGAGGGGATGTACAGTATATTGCTTCTAAGCAAGCAGTCTTTGGGGTGGGATCGATTGCACGAGACGTGCCAACTAGCATTATGCTAATGGTAACAAACATAGCCAGGGAGGATCTATGTACGACAAGACCCTACAAGAGCAGCAGCAGCCCTTCCTTCCTTCCTTCCTTTCCCTCCGTTAGCAACCAGGAGCTTCTAAATAACAACAACCGCCTCCAATCGATCCTCCTCCCATTCAATTGCCTTTAATGATATAATGAATTATTTCTATTACTAGCCGCTCACCTTTGGCGGGATTCGCGCCTAACGTCTTCCCCGGCGGACCTTCGCCTTTTCTTAATTATGAAAAGAAAATTTTTATAAATATTTCCCTATAGATTTCCTTTGAGGGAAATGGTAACTTTGAGAATTAATAACTTAAAAATTTACAGGAACGGAAATAATTTTCCTGTAATCTCTAGAGGTCCTCTTTAAGCATAAAAATTTGGTTTCGAAAAGTTGCCCAAATAGAGCGTAACCAGACAGACGGACATTAGCGAATTATATAAATATATATTCTTTTTGAAAAATCTTCTTTATCTATAATAGCGCAGTGTCCCTCTGTCCGTCCATTGTCACGCTTTGTTTGACCATCTTCTACGAAATTTTGTGGTCTTGTAGAGGACGTGACGTCACGAAGAGTCTAGGAAAAATACTCGAGTTCCCAAATTCTCAAAAGAGGAAATGCAAAAAATTCCAGAAAATGAACTTGCCCATTAGAAAGCATTCCATTTTGACTTGTCATATGAAAAATCATTCTTATAAAAATAAATTTTTATTTTTTTATCATTAGAGAAGTCGTTGATGGAACTCTGATTAAATAAAGACAGACAAACGGACACTCCGTCATACTATATGTATATCGCGAAGCCCCCCAAAGGCGGACGGAGCGGCTAGTTTATTAATAATAAATCATATTCTTTTAAATATTGAGTAAATCTTCCGGGATTTCTTAATTGAAATTGTTTTATCAGAGAAACAATATTTAAAATAAGGTAAATCATGAACAAAGATTGACTTAATGATATTAAATAAATAAAAAGAATATTCCTTATTTCAATGTACATTTCATTATATTAAGAAATATCCTATTTATAAAATGGATAATTTGTACAAATATAGATTAGCGAATTAGTTGTTTCTTAATGGCTGGATTATTACTTTCTCTTACCTATATGTGGCCCGCAAACTGGTCTATGTGTGGCGGACCCTCGCCTTTTCTATTCTTTTTTTTTTAACACTCTTTTTTCTCATTCACACTCACACACACATTCACACAGTCTTTTCGGCAACTCGGGCCATATAAGACTTTGACGATATCCGTTATAGATTAATATACATATTTGGGGTCCAGGCGTTCTTATTTAAGTCAGTTGGTATCCAAGATGGCTTAAATAAAATCATCGGACTGCCTGGGGTCCGAACCCATGACGTTTGGTATATGAGATTAGCATGCTAACCTCTACACCAAGCCCCGAGGGCTCGCCTTTTCTTATTTATGATAACGAAATTATTATTATTTATCCAATCCAGTGCCCGCTTAATGATTTGTATACATATATGCAAAGAATACATAAATGCTTCCTCCTACATTTCCTATAGGAGAAATCGTAACTTTTGAAATTAATAACTCAAAAAGTTATAGAAATTTTGGAACAATAATAATTTTCCTGTCATCCTCAAAATATCCTCTTTAAGCATATAAAATTTGGTTTCGAAATTTTGGAAGTTGTCCAAATAGTGACAGTCAGTCAGATGGAAATTGGCGAATTAGATAAATAGATTCAAATACTTCATATAGATAGATCTCGAAAATTATTGAATGATCCAATCTTCTTGAACAGGCCTATTTACATCCCTGAGATTCGGGGCGTAAGCAAAAAATTTTAACTTTATTTTTTCCCATACAAAATGAAACCCAACAAAAGTTAATTTAATTTCATTGAGAGATAATTAGTGAAACTTTTTTTTATATCTTCTTCATTTTAATTAATTAAACTGATTACATTACATTCCACGCCGGCACTTTTGAATATTTATCTTAGCTTATATATATATGGGAAGGTATTTATTCCATGAACGAGAGACCCACACAAAAAACAAGGCAGCTATTTAATAGAACATTAAGCTGATTGATCATTGTTTATATCTAAGAGAGGTGCCGGAGGCACGTTCCCCTATTTGCGCCCTTTCTGCCACCTCTGGATGGCAATAACAAATGAATTACCGCTACGCCTTATAAAAATATTCCGAAATTATAAACACGAATATTAATTTAACGAGATTAAATTTAAAGATTTTATTAAGCTTAATTTTTTTATTTCTATTTCTTTTCTATTAATTTATTTATTCATTCACACTCCCCAAGCAGATCTGTTGAGAAGCAACAATATAAAAAAAAAATCACTTTATTAAAAAAAAAAATAACACAATACAAAAACATCTCTCATTATATATAAAAAAAATATCGCTTTGATTAAAAAAAATATTATTGATGCATAAAAAAATAACAATATCGGATTATAACAAAAAATAAATATCGAATTATTTAAAAAAAAAATCACACTATAAAAAAATATCACGTATAAAATAAATATAAAATTATTTGAAAAAAAAAAATCACATTATATAAAATAATCTCATATAATGTTATGTAATACCCTTGGTTCCTTCATGCATAACACCATCCAAATATAATTTGTCCGTCTGTCCGTCCTTAACGTTGGAACTTTGAAACCAAATTTTGTATGCTTAAATAGGACCTTCTATGGATTACAGGAAAATTATTTTCATCCCGTAATTTCTATTTTGAGTTATTAATTCCTAAAGTTACGATTTCTCCCATAGGAAATTTATGAGGAACCATTTATGTATTGTTTGCATTTATGTATTCTATAAATTTAAACAAATCCTCAAGCAGGCACTGGATTGGAATAATAATAACAATTTTCTTTTCATAATTAAGAAAAGGCGAAGGGTCCGCTGCAGGCCCCCTGGATAGGTACAAAGACCGCTGCGCGGCTAATATATAAAAATACTACATTGGATAATAAAATACCACAATATAATTAATTTTGAAATCTCTTATCAAGGAAAAAAAAATTATTTAAACTAGATGTTCTTTCCACCCACTCTTGGAAATATATTCCGGCTACGTCTTTGGTTTAAAGGAATTAGATTTGAAGAGATCCAAGGGGCTAGTGATTAACTACTAAGAAACCAAAGGATCTGAAAAAAAAATTAATTTCCATTTTAATTGGAATAAATTAAATATTAATACCGTAACATCAATCTAACAAATGTTTCTGAGGTCAAAAAAAATATTATTGTTTACAAATAGAAATAGATAATAAAAATTTAAATCAAATGAGTATCAGAGTAGTAATAATTTCCATCTGATTTCCATTTCTCGATACTAATTAGAAAAGAAAAACATCGAGATAATCAAAAAATGTTTGCAAACTTGTTTTAAAACTTGTTATTTTCAATTCGAAAAATTTTTAGTCAACAAGAAGAACTCGGTATTTTTTTTTCCTTCTGAATGATTTCGATCTTGTGCCATCCGAAAAGAGCATATAATTATAAAAATCCATAGGTATTCTTTGGATCTTACAAGCTAACAAGCTCAAACATGTTTGTTTTTTTTCCCTTAAAGGACAAAATGAAATTAACAAAAAAAAAAGACAGATACTATAGATTATTATACGTATGTTTTTATTATAATTTATCCTGGACAAAAACAAACAAGAATGTTTGAGGCTTGTATTTATTGATTTAGAAAGCAGCTATTCTGTTAATATTAGTATAACATCAAAAAAACAATGATTCGATCTTTTGTTAGGGTGATTATAAAAAGTTGAATATTTCCAACCAACCAACGTTCCCTAGTTGTTCATTTTGTCAAAAACATCTTGGCATAAAATAAAAAAATGATTTAAATAAATTTTTTTACAAAATACACATATTTTTTTAAATACAATAAATAGCCATGCCGTCCGCCTGAGTCGGACCCTCGCCTTTTTCTAATTATGAGGGAAATTATCATTACTATATTCCAATCCAGTGACCGCTTGAGAATTTGTTTACATTCTTAGAATACATAAATTCAAAGAATACATAATATGTTTCCTTATAAATTTCCCATGGGAGAAATAGTAACTTTAGCAATTAATAACTCAAAAAGTTTTAGGAATTTCTAAACGAAAAATCAATTCCTAGGTTTTTTTTTTTTTTTACTGATGTGCTTTCTAAATTTTTAATTTAAATAATAAAAAGTCTTATAATTTGTTACCGACGTTTCGAGATCTAGTCGCAGGAGGTACTTTGTAATTTTCAAGTTTGAACATGTTCATATTAATTTTGCAACGAGAAAACTCGCTTAGGGTGAGGAAACATCACTAAAAAAAATTAGACAAAATTAGTTAACAAAACAAAAATTTATTTTACGATTTTATTATAACAATGGATTGAATTTACCGGTCGCGGGCTTCGCAACCACGCCGGTATAGGGTGTACAAGAGTATCTGCTGAATCGCTTGTTTGAGACAGCCAAAAGCATTGAATTAATTAATAATTATATTAGATATTGCCAGATTATATTTTAATAGAAAATGTTTATTGAGAGTTTATAGTTTATATGTGCGAATTTAGTTTAATATAATGGGAAAAGGGAAAAACATGGTCGAACTCATCTGTAGTAGATGCAGCATCCGGTGGGTCCAGGCTGGAACACGTCTGTCCTTGATCAGCAGGATTGTTTCAGAGGCCCAACGGCCACGGTGAGGCGATTTGCGAGGACCCCGCATTTAATAATCACAAGCGCATCTTCCTCTGGATAATGGTCCAGGGAGATTTTTAGGGAGAGCCACAGTACTGGGTGGATGCTTGGAGGGCAAAGCCTCATAAGAAAACATTATAATGATGGGCCAAGATCTGGCACCTATGATGTGTATGGCTTGGCGTCCGGGAGGTGAATACTTTAAGAGAGCGCCCCGTGGGTTTGCATAGGCTTGTAGGGGGCCTCTTTGTTTACTCCACGGATTCGTCGAAAAAAATTAATTAATTTAAATAATAATAAATTTGATATTTTCCCTTTATTGAAAATATTAAAATTAAATAAATTGAAATTATCGAATTTGAATTTAGGCATTTAGAAAAAAAAATTAAATAAATATTTGCAAATAAAGAAATTTTCTGATCCAGGACTATCATCTCTGGCATTCAATGCTTTTGATTATAAAAATACTAAATATAAATATACATGACATTAAATTGATATAAAAAAAATCATTATTAAAAATTATCTCATTTAAAGAGAGTGAAGGGGGGGGGGTGGTCAAGGGATAAGCTCAAATGGCTTTGACCATTATATCCCCGACGAGAAAAGAAAAAAAAATTTTTTTTACATAAAAAAATTTTTTTTTTTTTTTTTTAATTTACAATATGAATTATTAATTGTTAATCGACCTTAGTCGTAACGTAAGAAACTTTTTGCCAGTGGGTACGAATTTATCAAAATCGTAGACACTTTTTTTTTTTTATGGAAAATTCATCCTTACTAAAGTAAGACGCACACGTCATAGATGCTTCGTTTATCTTCAAACTAACTGAAACTCAATTATCAAATTCACCAACTAAAATCATAAAAGAAAAAATGAATCAACTTGCGAACAATATCAACGCGACGCTGATCATCTCCGGTTACTCACACAAAAATCAGGCTTTTCACTCACGGTCATCTGTGTAACAAAATATCAACTCCTAAAACTACCACGAAGATATGGTGGGCTCTTGTTTGGCCAGACTCCCGTCTCTGGGGTAGTCTGCCGAGCTCCAAAGTTATTAATTCAAACTCCCTTAACTACCACGAAGAATATAAGGTGGGCCCTTGTGTGGCCAGACTCCCGTCTCTGGGGTAGCCTGCCGAGCTCCAAATTATAAAGAATTGTTTGATGTGATCATCCCTGGCTAAGACACTCAATGGTGGAGGCTTGCCTAGATCAACAATCAAAATATATTAATTGTGGGTCAAAGCCCAAGTGAGCATTGCTCAAGAATATTTATTTACCATGATATTTGTTCACGATGCCGGGCTTATTTACCATAATAAGAGTGAAGCTCGTGAAGAATAATGCTACGTACACATTTTCAATCATCCCACAAACCGACCATCCAAACTTCTAAGACAATAATAAGATTCTTCGATTTCTCTCATAACAATTAAAAATCAAATAAACTCCACATGGAAGGACGTTGCCTTCGAATCTCTATAGAATTCGGTATATTACATTTAAAATTTTTTTTTGAAAATTATATTAGAGTCGGTCATTTGGATAATTGTTCGTACCGCTAGCAAAAACTTACTTATCTTCATTTGCAAATATATAAAAATTAATACAATTAAATAATAATAATTTATGCTCAAGGCATTTAAAACAACAAAAACTTATAAGAGGCTTAAAAAAAAAAATTACACTACACTTTGGCACTTCACTTATGGGCAGAGAAGGGGTAGTGTCTTCGCATATTTATTTGATTTATTTTATTTTTTTTTTAAATTATATTACTAAGGTGTAATATTTTGATTGTTTGTTTTGATCTATCGATACTTAATTTGACTGGCAAAAATTTTATTTAAAAATTTTTTTTTTATAAATTCAATACACTTTGGCAAGATCGTTCATTTATTCATTTTTATTTATTTATTTTTTTTTTTTGAATATTTTAACTTCTGGCGTTCCATTTCATTAATTTTCATAATTAGTTAATATTTTATAAAATATTTATATTTTATGAGTTGATTAAAATAAGAATTCTGATTATTATTTTAATATTATGGAGTTGAGCTCACATTTTATTTAATTTTATTATTTATATATAGTATATATTTTTTTTTTTTTGAATTCTAGACAACACCTACAATCAAAATACACACACTTTATTGTGTTCATTATTATAAATCAGAGCAACAAATGAATGGACTATACCAAGTCACAAAACAATCCACAACGACATTCTAACATTAAATTAAAAATATTTCTAAAAAGTACACGAGCCGATTGACTCTTTAATAGAAATTAAATATATTTTCATTGGGACCTTGACTTTGAAATTAATTTCAATTTTATTTATTTTTTTTTTTATATATAAATTAAATATTTTATAAATAAAATCTAGGATAAATTGCAACTCGTGCGACGATTATAAGACAAAAAAAAATTTTCATATAAAAACATTACTACTTGCATATTAATATCAATCTGTCTCAATTCAGGATCATTTTAACATATAATTCCAAGGGAAGGTCAAAGCCGGGGTTAAATTTCTAAATCAGAGGCGGTTTCATATATATGCACCTTATTTATGGTGAGCTTCTTTAAAACGCACTTTATGGCTATAAAATAGACGGATTAGCGCAATGAACGACGGATGGGCTCTTATAATAAAAGGAACAATTTTTAGAAGATAAAGGCGGGCAACCACTAATTTTTTAAAATCGATGGATGCCGAATTGGCCTTATAATCATCAAAATAATTGGGTCCTTTCAACAAAGACCAAATTTTATTACTAAAAGTGATTGTCTCTGTGGACAGGAGTAAATGGGGAAGCGACTTCGCCTGAACATGAAGAGGCGGGACAGCTTTAATTTCATTAAACACAAAAGAGTTTGTGATGAAGCAACCAGATTGAAGGACGGTAATGGGGGTTGCGGCACAAATTTCGCCGGGGCAATGTTTTTATGAGAAGAGGCCGAACATATTTCTTTAATGATGTCTAGCTTGCAAATAGAAAAATATTGCGGGAACGCCGATGGCTTTTGCTCGGTACGCTGAGCGCTCGTCACCTCAAATTGGCCCAACGGTCTATCTATCGATTCAAGATTACGAGTCATCCGATTCACGCAATTATTCAATCTATCGAGCATCTGATTGAAAGAAAATACAGATGAGGACTCGACTATCTCTTCCGCTTGAGTTTGGGGGGCAACTGGGGGCACTTCTACAGATTCGAGTGGGAGGATGGTGTCAAAATTGCGATTGAGTCGATCTACCCTCTCAAGAAGTAGATCGAGTATTTGATTGAAAGAAAATCCTGAAAACGGGGGCACCGATTCAAAGTATTCTTCAGTAATGCGAAACTCCTCCATGATAAGAGAATTGAGATTATTATTAAAAAACTATTTTAATGAAATTTAGAAAATATCATAGTAGTGTGGATCGACAAGTACAGTAATTCATTTAAAAAAATTTTTATTAAAATTTTAAAATTAAAAATTTAGAAGTGTGTATATTAGATTGGTTTAGTGAAATCTATAATAGTAATGCTTTTGGTTGTCTCGTGCTGATGCCTTGAAGAGGTAGCGTTAATTGATAGAATTTAAAGTAATGTTTCCTGATTGATTTATTAATTAATTAATTAATCAACAATTAACTAATCCCACAGCTCCTACACCATGCAACGAGAAAACTCGCTTAGGGTGAGGAAACATCACTAAAAAAATTAGACAAAATTAGTTAACAAAACAAAAATTTATTTTACGATTTTATTATAACAATGGATTGAATTTACCGGTCGCGGGCTTCGCAACCACGCCGGTATAGGGTGTACAAGAGTATCTGCTGAGTCGCTTGTTTGAGACAGCCAAAAGCATTGAATTAATTAATAATTATTATTAGATATTGCCAGATTATATTTTAATAGAAAATGATTATTGAGAGTTTATAGTTTATATGCGAATTTAGTTTAATGTAATGGGAAAAGGGAAAAACATGGTCGAACTCATCTGTAGTAGATGCAGCATCCGGTGGGTCCAGGCTGGAACACGTCTGTCCTTGGTCAGCAGGATTGTTTCAGAGGCCCAACGGCCACGGTGAGGCGATTTGAGAGGGCGCCGCATTTAATAATCGCACGAGCATCTTCCTCTGGATAATGGTCCAGGGAGATTTTTAGGGAGAGCCACAGTACTGGGTGGATGCTTGGAGGGCAAAGCCTCATAAGAAAACATTATAATGATGGGCCAAGATCTGGCACCTATGATGTGTATGGCTTGGCGTCCGGGAGGTGAATAATTTAAGAGAGCGCCCCGTGGGTTTGCATAGGCTTGTAGGGGGCCTCTTTGTTTACTCCACGGATTCGTCGAAAAAAATTAATTAATTTAAATAATAATAAATTTGATATTTTCCCTTTATTGAAAATATTAAAATTAAATAAATTGAAATTATCGAATTTGAATTTAGGCATTTAGAAAAAAAATTAAATAAATATTTGCAAATAAAGAAATTTTCTGATCCAGGACTATCATCTCTGGCATTCAATGCTTTTGATTATAAAAATATTAAATATAAATATAAATGACATTAAATTATATAAAAAAAATCATTATTAAAAATTATCTCATTTAAAGAGAGTGAAGGGGGGGGTGGTCAAGGGATAAGCTCAAATGGCTTTGACCATTATAATTTGTATCGTCATAATATGTAAAACTATACAAAACTATTTCACAATAAACCATGCGACCGAGACTGCATCTAAACAACAAGTGATGACTGCGTACATGCTATAAAAACGCGCTACTCCCCAGGATCTCCTCATCCCCCTGCAGAAAGACCTCACTTGCTGTTTGGATGCAGTTTCGGTCGCATGATTTTCTTAAATTATGAGAAGATAATAATAACTATTCCAATCCAGTGGCTGCTTGAGGATTTCTTTACATTCATACATAAATGCAAAGAATAAAAATTTCATCATACATTTCCTATGGGAGAAATCGTAACTTCAGCAAATAATAACTCAAAAATTTCTAGGAATTTCCTAAAATCTAATCCTTAGAATCATATGAAAATATGAAAATTGGTTTCGAAATTACAGGTAATTGTCAAAATAGAGCGTGACAGACAGACAGTCGGACATTAGAGAATTGGCCTTATTCGGGGCATTGGTCTGCTATCCTGTGCACTAGTTCACCGGATTCGCGAAAAACACCAACATGCTGGAGATCCTGAGTTTGATTCCGTTTGACATATCAAACAAAAAATTAATTTGAAATGTTATTTTTGCCGAGATTAGCTGAATTTTCTTAATTGAAATTTCAAAAACAATGAAACGATTGTCTTTTTTCAATATAAATTTTATTAATTTATTTAATTACTGAAACAATAGTTTCGGGAACGTTTTTGTCCTCTACATCAGACTAATACAATACTATTTTTTACATGAAAAAGTTTATTATAGATCTATATTATCCATGGTGAGAATTATGAGTCACCTCTTATTAACTCTCAGTTTGACTGTAGTTGGTTGTCATAGCGGTAGATGGCAGCATTGGTTTTTGTTTGTGAGGCAATTAAAAAAAAAAAAAAACTCAATTATTTTTCCTTCATGTTTTATTTTAATTACACACAGATCGAGAGACCATTTTTCGAGACCCTTTTTTTGGACTTAGAGGCCTCAAAATGTGTATTTTCATCAAAATCTCGAGATTTAATTTGTCACATACTTTCTCTGTATATATTAACATACAGAGTGCAGTTAAAAGGTATTTAATCAAGACGACCCTGATGATGATTTAATTCCTGATTCTATTTAAGATTAATAAAATAAAGAAGGGAAGAAGTTTTTTTTTTTATTAAATAAAAAACAATTTCATTTCCATTTGGATTCAGCTTAGATCCATAAAGCAAGCCTAATCGGGAATTCACTTCATGCTGACTCTCTTACGCTCACTTCATTCAAATCTTATAAAGCCGAATGAAATTATCTCGAGTGTCCAAGGGACGGGGGAGGGAAGAAGGATCTTCTCTCTTGTCTTTGTGATTTCCCGCTAGTAGTTGTAACTTGACAAGCTAGGCACATCCAGAACAGACCTGACCAAGTTTGCAACCAGCAAAGACAATTTGATAAACTCAAGAAAAACTTTATCAAAAATTGAGTGAGTGTACAGGTAGGTCAATTATATGAGAAAATTCCAATAAAAGTTAGTTTGATAATACAGTAAAACCCCTCGTCGGAAACGAGACCAGTTTGACCGGTTAATCCGAGGTTTCAGATAAAAATTCATTTTTCACCATTTGTTCGTTTCCTTGTTACTATCTTAGTAGAAAAATAGGCAGGGAAGCAAGCGAGTAAACAGACTCGGGAACTCCTTATGTTATATATATAATAATAAACATAATGTAGCTATATGTAATTTATAATACTAATGGAATAGGCCGATTAATCCAAGGCTCGTAAATATAACTTTCTTAATTATTTAAACCAAATTACTATCAATATTTTAAGTGTTTTTTTGGCCTTGATAAAAAGCATTGTATGTTTTTAGCCCTTGCACTATTTCTCCCTTAATTTCACCCCCCCCCTCTCAGTTTCAGCTACTAGTATCTTTGTCTTTGTCAGTCTGGAAAGTAATTTTTTTTTAGTTCCCCTCCCTTAACGTACTTCTAATGTGTTACTTTTTTGTGTTTATTTTGTTTGAATCACACATTTGTCCTTTCTGGTTTAATTTATTATTCTTGTCTTGAGATTTTATTAAAGTGTGTTTTTAATAAAGACATTTCTTTTTTAATTTTTACTTTCTCTTACCTAAATATATATTAATATTTATATATGGATAAAATATTGGATTCATGTCAAAAATTTAATGTCAAGATTTTGATGGATATACATGTTTTAAGGTCCCCTGAGTCCAAAAAAGCGGGTCCCGCAAAATGGACTGTCTGTGAACAAAATATCTCAAGAACAAAAAATGTTAGAAGGTTGAAATTTAATATCTAAATTAAGAATAGAAGCCATGGTAACAAAATATTTTTCCCCATGTTTATAAATTATATATCTTTAATTCAAATGTAATGTACCTGTCGGAAACTAAATAATATATAGTAGTTGTTTTTAGCTGGGAATCGTAGTTGAGGACCCTGGCCCCTGTATAGGAGCCGAAATATTTGCAAATAAATTGGAGTCCTGAGAGAGAAAACTTTGCTGGATTTTATTCTCCTTATCGTCCTCATCTAAATAATATATGTCGAAACAAAAAATCTGGCGTGACAAGTACAGAACAACTTTCAATTGCCGCACCTAAGAGAAAGTTGTGCTATACAACCATATTTTCAGTGCTATCGATTCGAATTCTATTTATCATAAAAAAATAAATAAATAAATACATTTTAAGTCAAATATTTTTCCCTTCGAAAGGGTAATTGATTAGAAATGTTAATCTGAAAATGGAAAAGAAACTTGGAAGATAAGAGTGCAGACTCCAGAGAGAGAGAGATAAAAAAAAGAACATTGATTTATGGGATGAATTTATTCATAATCGTGCGATTCATTTCATTTTATTATCTAATTTAGAATTGCAAAAAAAAAAGAAAAAATATTCATTATTCTCTATCATAACTCGATGTCATACTTGAAAATTTCAACCAAGATCTCACAATATTTTAGTTTAAATAAACTTGTTCATGAGTACAGTTGGCGCCACAAGTGTGTGGAGCCTTGAGCTTAGGCAACTAAAATGCTTAACAAAATAAATATATTTCTTCCATAAATAAATAATTACGAACTTAAGTTAATTCCCAGTTTCTGGAACATTAGATATCCAACCAATACCTTTAACTAGGCTGGAAGGGGCAAAAAAAAAAATATATTTAACAATACGATTACGAGGCGATTGGCCTCATCAACAAACATACAGTCTTGTTAAATATGATAGCCTGTCAAACGCGTTGTTTGAAGCTAATTGTTTTCGATAAAGTTTAGAATCAAATAAAAATAAAGATTTGTTAACTATTGGTTAAGGATAAGCCTATTTTATTGCCACCGTGCATTAAACTCATTAAGTTACTTAATAGAAAAAAATGAGGCACTCGCTGGAGTTCTCATTTTTTCTAAATTTTTATTCCAATCCAGTGCCTGCTTGAAGATTTTGTCAAAAAATACATGAATACAAAGAATACATAAATATTTCTCTATACATTTCCTATGGGAGAAATCGTAACTTTAGGAATTAATAACTCAAAAAGTTATAGGAATTTTGGGGCAAAAATAATTTCCCTGTAAGGTCCTCTTTAAGCATAGGTATAAAATATGGTTTTACGGTAAGTTGTCTACCTGTTTATTAAAGCTTTTGTGGTTTGAAATATTATTATTAGGGGAATTTTTAATCATAGACCACATTTTTGTATTATATATTTATTAAAAATATATAAATAATGTACACAACGTTTCGACTGCTTATTCTGCAGCCGTTATCATGTACTATGCACTTGCTCCGACTCAAGTGAACTAACCGTTACGTGCCTTTTTATATACCACGACGTCAGCGCCATCTGTCGGCATTTCTGTGAAGTTGGATTCAAATTTTTCCGCTATTTGTGTGTAGGGATGTATGTATATGTGTAATTTTGGAATGATTTAATAATAATATTTTATAACATCTATGTTAAAATCAAATTCAAAAAACTTATTGTAACATCATGCTTTTTATATAAACACTGTCTTTGATAATTGTGACTAACTTTATGGAAATGAGTGAAAATAGATGGAAAATTTGAATATAACTTTACAGAAATGCCGACAGATGGCGCTGACGTCGATGTATATAAAAAGGCACGTAACGGACATGACTGTTGGTTCACTTGAGTCGGAGCAAGTGCACAGTACTTGATAACGGCTGCAGAATAAGCAGTCAACAATTTATATATTTTTAACAAATATTTAATACAAAAATGTGGCCTATAATTAAAAATTCTCCTAATAATAAATGGTATACCCTTTCCACTTCCTGTAGGATTCTTAATACTTGTTCGTTCACTGCAACCCAAATGGCTCTTAATCACTCCAGAAATCAATAGAGAAGCTGAATTTCTTGATTTGTATTAATTATTTCATTCATAAGTTTTTTATTCACGCAATTATTTCGAGATAAAACGGAAGGGAAAGTGGAGCTGCCTTGATTGACCAGTCGGCCGTTTTTTTTTTTTTTTTTCTTTCTCCCCCATGATGAATGCAAGATTTATACAGTAATTGAATAAAATATGGCCTCTTGGTAGGCCGACGCGTCTTTCGGCCACATAACTTATCCATTGTGGGCCTTCAAGAGGGTGGGTGGGCTCCTTGCCATCTAAAAATTCACTTTCAAAAGAAATCCACTTTGCAAAATATATATCACCCAAAAACTGACGGGAAGAAAACTTGCCCATATTTTCGCTGAATAAAACATATGCCGCTGAATATTAATTATCGAAGAGGAGGTGGGGGTGGGGGGGGGGGGATCTCGTTTCATAATTCAGATTGATTAGCTGGCCTCCTTTATTCTAGCGCCCATCTTAAAAATGAATTAGCTAACATTCGCTTTGAAATTCACAATTAATTTAACTGTGTGTAATTAACCCCCGGATTTTTTACACATGACGTTTTCACCAAGTTTGATCTCTCATGGGATATTATTTAAAATTACATTTTAATTAAACTTCTCCTCTTTTTACCACCCCCCCCTCGCCCTCCCCTTCACTTTGATGATCGATCATTTATTAAACTCCAAAGATCAAACAAGTGCTAATCGATTATTTAGATTAAGAACAATTTCAATCAAGACAACTAATTTATTTGATTAATTACTCTTTTCTTCAAAAGTTACACACACACACACATAATGAACAAGCTTTGTAAATTAAAGAGAGGAGGTGGATGGCATAGTTGCTTTTACATTCTGGAATCTAGGTCAAATGGCAAAAATTAATTTGCCAAATACCTGACAAATCAATAATGAGAAATATCGCGTTATATACAATTTATCAATTAAGTTTAAAATATTCAACAACAAAAAAAGAAATTATTATTATTATAAGAATTTTTAATTATTTATTAAAAAAATAAATACTGTACAACGTTTCGACTGCTTATTCTGCTAACATCATGTTTTTTATGTAAACACTTGCTTTGATTGTGACTAACTTCATGTGGAATGAGTATAAATGGCGCGAAAATTTGTACCTAACTTCATAGGAATGACTGTAGATGGCGCTGACGTCCTATATAAATAAAATGCACGTAACGGTTAGTTCACTTGAGTCGGAGCAAGTGCACAGTACTTGAAAACGACTGTAGAATAAAATCTGGTGTGAGTACTCGCCTAGCGCACAACTTCGTTAATTTCTGCCTCTATTTATAACACCAGATTTATTATATCGACATTAGAATTTTTTTTTTATTGCCTTTTTCTCTAATTTCTACTTATTTATTCTTGATATACCGATGGCGTTCCAGATGCTGGGTAACCCACTCGAGGTTTCGCCCCGCTTGGCATCGCTTAACCGCAATAATGTAAAATTATTAACAGAAAAATATAGTTATATTTTGTTAACCATTTCTCATATGAAGTACAAGTGTGCTTAAAGCCAGGAGGCCTGGGCAACAGTCACTACAATGGTTGAGGTTAAGCAATGCCAAGAGCGGCGAAAGCTTGGGATTGGCGACCCCGAGCACCGGTAGCTATCAATACTATGTATTTAAACATTTATTTAATAAAGTCATCTCCCAATAGCCGAAAATGGTTTTAAAAAAAATAAATAATCTAAGTTGTTAGAGTGAGTTTTGATAAAATTGGAAAAAAAATCATTTTACCATTTTACTTTCTCTATATGAAACATATAGAGAAAAAGTAATCGATTCATTTTTTTTTTTAGTGAATTCTTGCTACAAAAAATATTTTTCCCGCCCTGGCAAAAATTTTTACTTTATTTTTTTCCACCTCTTTATTATTATTATTTTTTTTTTCTAAATATCTCGCGGCACCCCTTAGGCATTATCACGGTACCCTTGGGTGCAGCGGCACACCGATTGGGAACCGCTGGTATAGAAAGTCCTCAAGAATAAGTTTTTCCTGTCTTTTTATCCTAAATAATAGACGAAACAGCGCAAAAATATATTATAGAAGCCATACAACCAGAGGTTTACTTTGCTTAAAAAAACTTTTTGCAGATTGAGATGCAAGGTGAAGAAATTTATTTTTTTTTTAACTTAATTAAATGGCCGTCGGAAAAACCATTTGGCCAATGGCAAAGTAAGTATGTTTCAGATATAGGAACCCAAGAAAAAAACAATTTTGTTAATCGGGGCATAAATCTGACTTCTTATTCTCCGAGATCCTTATGCACTGTTACAAATTGTAAATGTGACCAGTGACTCTGATCTCGGTAAGGTGAAGAAATAAAATTAAAAATTTTATTTATCAGCACTAATAAATCCTGATAAGTAAAATTTTTAATTTTATTTCTTCACCTTGCATCTCAATCTGCAAAAAGTTTTTTAAGCAAAGTAAACCTCTGGTTGTATAGCTTCTAAATATTATTAATTACAGTCATCACCAATCATTTCACCAGTTCTTATAAAGCAAATAAGATATCAGATTTTTACTTTTTCTTACCTATATATACCCTATAGAAAAAGAAAGTAGCCTATTGGATTCATGTCAAAAAAATTAGATGTGGAGATTTTGATGAGTATACATGTTTTTAGGTGCCCTGAGACCTCTGAGTCCAAAAAAGTAGGTCTGTCTGCCTGCGCATGAACAAAATATCTCGAGAATGATAAGAACTAGGAGGTTGAAATTTTATATTTGATCTTTTGAACAAAATCAGCCTAAGAATAATAACACTTTACTGATCCACTTTTTCAGTTTTTTTTTATTTTCTCAAAATTCGCTCCAACGATTTTGATTAAAATTCATAAATCAATTATTTTTTAGATGCTATTTAAATTGTATATTCTCATTTTGTCTTCAAAATTGTTTGAAGCACACTTTACTCTTGTACTTCATAGGAAAGATAAGAGAAATGGTGTTGCTTTTATAACAAAATATTTAAATCAATAACCAACCCTAAAAAAAATTAGACATTATCTTTTATATTTTAAAGGATTAAATGAATTGGAATTTGTTGTTTTAATTTCAGGCGAATTTAAGATGCAAACAAGTTGTTTGTTTGTTCTTTCTTTCTCTCTCTCTCTGGTGAAAAAGCAACAGGAATTTTATCTGAGCCAGCAATAAGAATAATGAAATAGGCCTGGCTGAGTTTGAATGCATCTTCCCAAGTATACGGCAGGCCCACATTGTAACACTCCCCTCCTGTATTGTCGGAGTTATTTTTATTCGGCAATCATACATATTTTAAGATCCATTTGGCCGATAGAGGAGGGAATGGGGGGGTGCGAGTTCGTTCATGAATAGAAAACAAGGCTCATGTTCCTCTTTCTCGGGCTTAATGGACAAAGCGAGAGCGAGATCACTCGACTCTCTCGCATTCTATTTGATTTCCTTTACACAAGAATTCACAAAGAATTCACTTGGAAAAAAAATATCGGTAACATTTTTTTTTTTTTTTTTAGTACCTTTAAAAATTTTTTAATTTCATTTCAGTTGAATATAATTAAAAAGATTTTGTTTTTATCATTTGGATTTGATTGTATGTAAAAATCTTTTTGTTAAAAAAAAAAATAAATACTCTTTGATTTTTTATTTATTTGATAATTTTTTATGAATTAAAATTAAGTAGAGAATCGAGTTTTCAAACTAAATTACCTAAATATATACCGTATATATAATAGCGGAGTGTCTGTCTGCCCATCCTTCAATCTTTCTCTCTGTTTAACCAACTTTCCGTTGGAATTGTGAAACAAAATTTTGCAGTCTTATTGAGGATCAGGAATAATACTCTGGTCCCGAAATTCTTATAAGAAAATATATAGAGTAATATTTATGTATTCTTTGCATTTATGTATTCTATGAATGTAAACAAATCTCAAGCAGGCACTGGATTGGAATAGTAAGCCCTACTAATAATTATATTTTCATAATTAAGAAAAGCGAGGTTCCGCCTTAGGGGGGGGGGGGTCCAGGGGTCGAAGCTCCTCTGGCTAGGCTCAAAGAAAATTATTATTACTATTCCAACTCAATGCCTGCCTTGAGAAGTTGTTTACATTCATAGAATACATAAATGCAAAGAATACATAAATATTTCTCTATACATCTCCTATAGGAGAAATCGTAACTTTAGGAATTAATAAATCAAAAAGTTATAGGAATTTCGGGATGAAAATAATTTTCCTGTATTCCCTAGAATGTCCTCTTTAAGCATATAAAATTTTGTTTTGAAATTTCAAAGGGAAGTTGCTCAAATAGAGCGTGACATACAGACAGAAGACAGACGGACATTAGCGAATTATATAAATAAGATTAATACAAAATGTGATCTATAATTAAAAATTCTCATAATAATAATACTAACCACAAAAGCTTTAATAAACATAATAGCAAATTTAAATACGTTATTACGAGAAAAAAGCATTCATTTGAATTTTGTATTGGAAGATAACAAGTGTGTCATAACATAAATATTTGACGTCCATCCAGGTGAGGAGAGATTAATGAATGAAGAAGAGATTGGAGCTAGGATTAAAATTCACTTATCTCTCATGATCTGGACAGGTTAAAACTGCAAAATTGTCACTTTCCCTTTCTCCAAGCCCCATAGTATTATTTATTTTTTTGTGATTGCGAAAGAAATAAACCAAAACAGCAAAAAAATTTTAACAACACCTTATACTATATTTGACGAAATTTTTCCAAAAATATATAATATAAAGCGGGATCACATAGATACTCTCCAACCAGCATAAATTTATACTATTATATTTTTCTTTCTCTTACCTATATATTTGTAATATATAGAGGGAAAGTAATGGATTAATGTCAAAAATTCCATGTCGAGATTTGAGGTCCTCTGAGTCCAAAAAAAGGGTCCCACAAAATGGTCTGTCTGAGTGTATAACATTATTAGTCTGAAATTCAAGACACCATATTAACATTTACATTATCTATATATAATAGAGGGGTGTCCGTTTGTCTGTCTATCTGTCACGCCCTGTTTGACCAACTTCTCGTTACAATTTTGAAACGAAATTTTGGAGTCTTATAGAGATCCAAGAAAAATAATCAGGTCTATAAATTCTTAAAAGTGAATGCGCAAAAACTTCCTGAAAATGAATTTGCCCATTGGAAAGCATTGAGTTTTGTCTTGCCTTATTAAAGCGAATTAATTAAAATAATTAAATCTCTCAAATGAAAAATAATTAAAAATAGTTAAATTTTTATTTTCTTAAAGAGATCGGGGGGATGAGGCTCGGATTGGATCAAAACAGACAGACAGACAATTTATACTTTTAAAATAAACCATTATGGTTCTTTCTATTATAAAATTATCAGCGGTCTTTTTGAGGCTTGTGTGCCCAAGAGGCTCGTGAGTTTGATATCTCAGCCTTTGAAAAACCTTTCAAAATCCTACTTATTAATGAAAAATATTAAAGTAGAGAGAAAAAAAAGATATAAACGTGCTCTATCTTCTTTTTCTTTCAGTTTTAAAAAATGCAAAAGGGCGGAATTACAAAAAAAAAGGGATGCAAGTAAGAGCATATACGTACTACACTCAAGTAGGAATTCTTTTGTATATTCGCCTTCTATTTGCTGTCGCCCGCCCTCTTCTCTAATTCCGTTAAATAAATTAAAATATTCCCTTTGCGCAGAAAGAAGTTATGCCCGTAGGTAATGCAGGTGCCAGGTAAAAAGAAAGAGAGAGAAATAAAAAGCTCCAAGCACCCGATGGGAAATCATTTAGAGAATAGAGAATCAATTGGCAAACAAAGTCGCCGCTATTGTCCGGTCGGATGCTGTTTTTTGATCCTAAGTGATTTCAACCCTCTGACGTTTCTATTCTTCTTTAGAATCTCACTCTCCTGAGGGGGGACCCTCTTTATAATTTATTTGAATGATTTCATTATATTATAGAGCTTATTAAAAGTGACCTGCAAGTTTTTAATAAAAATAATTAAAAGTCAAATGACTAAGAAAAAAATCTGGTGTGCATTTTTCCTACTAATTGAAAGTTGTGTTCTATGCTTTTCATACCAGATTTATTGTGTCAACAGAACAGAAAAATATCTGGTGTGATTCGTTGAAATTTTCTCTTACTAATTGAAAGTTGTGTTCTGTGTTTTTCACACCAGATTTATTGTGTCAATAGAACAGAAAGAAAATCTGGTGTGATTCGATGAAATCCGCGAATTTTGAGAAAATCCAAAAATACTACTTCAGTAAAGTACTAGTACTCTTTGACCGATTTTATGGAAAAGCTTCGGGTCACGTGCCAGGGGTTCCCAATTTAAATGTAAAATTTCAACCTCATAGCTATTCTTTCTTGAGATATTTGTTTACAGACAGACCCACTTTTTTGGACTCAAAGGACCTCAAAATATCCACATCGACTTTTTGACATGAATCCAATAATTTTTCGTCTGTCTGTCCATCTTTCTGCCTGACCAACTTCCCGTTATAATTTTTGAAACCAAATTTTATATGCTTAACGAGGAACTTCTAGGGAATACAGGAAAATTATTTTGGTCTCAAAATTCCATAACATTTGAGTTATTAATTTTTAAGTTACGATTTCCCCATTAGGAAATGTATAGAGAAATATTTAGGTATTTTTTGCATTTATAAACAAATCCTCGAGCAGGATTCGAATAATAATAATTTTTTTTTTTCATAATTAAGGCGAGGGTCTACCGCAGGTGGGCTGCGCGGCTATTTGTCAAGTCTATATGGCAATTGTAGCCGAAAGAGAACTTGATTTCAGAATCATAAAAAATATTCGCTTTTATTCTATCGTTTCACCTTTTTTTTCTATATAATTTTATGAAATTTTTTTTAATAGAATAAAAGAAGTTTATTTGCTAAGAAAGCCAGCCAGACCTGGTCTTTCATTAGAGTAGTTGAAGCGTATAACGCCTTAAATAGTGCAGAACGCATCGAGTCCCAAGGGCAGAGGCTTAATCAAATAAATGGCAGTATTGTACCGCCCTTTTTGTTATCGATCAACTTAACCAAGAAGAGAGAATAGAACAACGGAGGAACGCAAGCGAACAAACAAAAAATAAATCTGGAGGCAGAGTAATAATAATGTTCCCGCGGGACGGGACCACCACGCCACGTCAATTAGCGTTTCACGGCACCAACCAAAGGGATCTTAATCTGTCGCGAGGATAATATTTGCACAAGAATTTTGCACGTCATGAATAGATGCACGGGATAATGAGCGCCGTTTGAGAAAATTTTTTTTCCTAACGTTAAGGGTGCTGTGTTTGTGTCTATCTGTCTATCTGTCTGTTGATTTCCCTCTCTCTTGTCGACATTGAATAAAACACACGGAGCGTATCAAATTCCATCCACCCCTCCCCCTCTTTTTTCTACTTTTATTCAAAAGAGCTTTAACGAAAAAAAAAACGAAGAGCTGCAGCAGCATCTTCGTAATGTTTAACATAAAAATGGAGTGAGAGTTTCGTCTTCTAGACAAACATAAAACAGCAATAGACTCTTCATCTGTGGTTTTCCACAAAATCTGATGCTAAGGATCTTGAAAAGTTGAAAATACGTCACAAATTTTATGTGATTTGTTTAACATTTAGCTTTCAATTTAAAGATTTTATCTCAACCCGCCCTGAACGGGTTTGGCCTCTAGACAGCGGGGTACTGTCAGCTGGCTGCAGGCCCGCCTGCGGCGGACCCTCGTCTTTTCTTAATTATGAAAACAAAATTATAATTATTATTATTCCAATCCAGTGCCTTCTTGAGGATTTGTTTACATTCATAAAATACATAAATGCAAAGAATACATAAATATTTATCTATACATTTTCTATGAGAGAAATCGTAACTTTAGGAATTAATAACTCAAAAAGTTATGAGGAATTTCGGGATGAAAATAATTTTCCTGTAAGGTCCTCGTTAAGCATAAAAAATTTGGTTTCTAAATTACAACTGGAATTTGCCCAAATAGAGCATGACAGACAGACAGACGGACATTAGCGAATTATATAAATAGATTTCTGATTTGAATTTGACTAATTTGTGAATTATTTAGTTTTTATCAATCTGATGACGGTTGCGTGATATTGAAACCAAAATGTTGTATTAGATTTTAAAAAAGTTCAATAGATTTTATTTATCTCGTCTTTTTTGAGATAATTTGACATTTAAATAACTAGGATTTTTTTTTGTTTTATTGTAATTTTTTAAGAAACGATTTCCGTCCTCCAGGAATCTAAAGGTTTGAAATTATTTTCATTAAACAAACTGAATAGCAGATCGAGACTATAGATGATAAGTTTGGAGTGAAAGAAGATTGAGCCTCTATTTAAAAATAAAAGTAAACACTCTTTAGTTGGAACGTTTCGGCAAGAATCCATCCTGCCATCTTCAGCATTCAAAGAGTATATTGTTCAAATTTATATAGACCTATATAAAAATGAAATACATGTATACAAATCCAAAAGTTACAGGAATTTCGGGACGAAAATAATTTTCCTGTAATACCTAGAAGGTTCTCTTTAAGCATATAAAATTTAGTTTAGAAATTATGGAAAGTTTCCCAAATAGAGCGTGACAGACAGTAACGGCGCCAGCTTATTTTCAGTGGGGGCAGAAGTGGGGCAAACTACCAACAGGGCCCCCCCCCCGTAGCGCCGTCACTAGTGACAGACAGACAGACTGACAGACGGCCATTAAAAAAATAGCTTTTTTATCGAAATACTTATTGAAAGTAGCAAGATTCGACAATTTAGAGAGCTAGTCATTTTGGTTGCCTATCCTCAAGGCGTTTATTCTTTTTAAAAAAATCTATATTTAATTTCCGTATTAACACCCTTTAAATTCATATTCTTTTGAATCACCCTATGGATTAAATTTGTATCTCTACTTCCTTTGTATTTTAACAGATATTTTGCTTTTTTTTTTTAAGTCTTTTGCTGATAAAAAAAGAAAAATTTATATGAATGATGCAAAATAAAATAGCTTGAAAAAAAAAGTGGTTTCCCATGTCGACAACATTATAACAATTGCAACGGAGATACATCTTTTTTTTTTTTTGAGCACAACAAACCACGCTATTTCCTAATGATGGCGATAATGCGTTTAGGTGAACAGAGAGAGAGTTATTCAAAAGGGGAGAAGAAAATAATGTACATAAAAGAGAGAGAAAAAGAAAATCACTCGACTCATGATGGTTGCTATTAGCAAGTGCCTGATGTGACCCTCAATTTCCTTCTTCTTTTTTTTTTAATGAAACAAACACTTTGACGTTGTTTAATGTTATCAACTTTTCAAAAGTTGTAAGATTTCTCTATTAATAACTTCTCCGTTTTGAATGGGTCATTTATGTTAATAACCTGCCAGAATTCGTCATATCTTAGGTGATGATTGTTTGTTTTTGTCTCGGCTCTTGTTTGCGCCATTTTAAATGTTTGTAGAATTAATGGCCATGAATTTAGTCGAAACGTTTGTTTAATTATGAATTATGATCCCGCCTTTTCTCCCCCCCCCCCCGCAAATTACCGTAATTTTCTCTCCATGCGTAAAAGGGCTGGATAAGCGATTCATCATCTTTACAAATCAGGTAAAAGTCTGTTGTTGTTGTTGCTGCTATTACATCGAATAGACAATAAGTTCGTAGAACAGGTGCGTGTCTGACCCTCGAGGTCAACGTGAGACCTTTCTTTAATAAAAAGCAAGCAATACTTCCCATAATTCGGCTTCAATTAGTCCATAAGTTTTGCTTAAAAAACAATTATAAGTCTACGGAAATGAAAGAAGCTACTAAATTTATTTATATAATTCGCTAATGTCCGTCTGTCTGTCTGTCACGCTCTATTTGTGCAACTACCCGTAATTTAGAAACCAAATTTTATGCTTAAGGGCTTCCAGGGATTACAGGAAAATTATCTTCATCTGGAAGTTTCTATAACTTTTTGAGGTATTAGAAAGTTACGATTTCTTCCATAAGAAAATGTATGAGGAAACATGTATTCTTTGGAATCCAAACACTCAAGCAGGCACTGGATTACAGGAAAATTATTTTCGTCCCTAAATTCCTATAACTTTTTGAGTTATTAATCGCGAAAGTTTCGATTTCTCTCATAGGAAGTGTATGAGGAAACATTTATGTATTCTTTACATTTATGATCCATCCTGCCATCTTCAGCTCTCAAAAAGTATATTGTTCAAATTTTTCCATTTTTATATAATTACTAGCCGCAAATCCGGCCTTTGGCGGTTCGGACAAGTTTTTAAACAATGTTTTTTGTTTCATTCTAAGTATGGCCTAGATAAAGTAGAGGTACTGGGAACAACAAGGCCTATTTATGACCTTGTCTAAAGAGCCAGCATTGTTGTCATAGAGCTACCAAAAAGAAGCAACTAAATAAATTTATAAAATTTATTAAAAATTACAATTAATTAAAGTCCTAGCTAACTAACTAGTTATTTACTCAATGTTTAGCTTAACTAGATGTGAAAAGTTTCGAAAGTCATATCCGAAGGATAGCTAGTTAATTAGAACTGAAGCAACCGGCCCTTAATACTTAAAAATTATATAAAAAAAGAGGGAAAAAATAACAAATCTTATTCTAAATTAGAAACTTAAAAAAAAAAAATCAATTTGTTGCCTGATTAGAATACTTAATCAATCAATCAAGCAATAGAAAAGAAAAAAAAAAAATTATTCTTTTGTCTCCTCATTGATCACCCTTCAACAATCTAAATATTAGCTCATTGTGTAGCCACAAAAAAGCAGAAGCACTTCACTAAAGCCAGGAGGGCAGGCAGGCAAGCAGGCATATGTGCTTGCTTTTGTTGACCTCTTTTTTAAATATAAAAAAAAAAAAAAAAAAAATTGAAAAGAATTTCGAGGGTTAATTTTTATTGTATTCTATTCTTCGTTCAGAGTATGACTGCTAATAAATATAAAGAATTATATGAATTATAAAAGAAGGCTTTTTAATGTGTGTGTGTGTGTGTGCCTATAGAAAGTTTTCCCCTTCCAAGTGGTATTTGGATCGTGGGGATTAATCAAATAAAGGTATTTTCTTTTTCTCTTCCTGGGTCTGGAATTTTTGTATATAGGCCGTCATAAAATAAAAATAAGACGATATGAATTTATAACAAATACTAGCCGCTCCGTCCGCTTTCTGTGGTTTCGCCCCCTCAGCTGACCTCAGCGGACCCTCTCCTTTTCTTAATTATGAGAACAAAATTATGATTATTATTTCAATCAGGTGCCTGCTGTATAGATTCATAGAATACATAAACACAGATTACATAAATATTTCCTCATATATTTCCTATGGGTGAAATCGTAACTTCAGCAATTAATAACTCAAAAAGTTATAAGAATTCCTAAATTACGGAAAGTTGCCAAAAAAGAGCGTGACAGACCGACGGACAGACAAACATACGGACATTAGCGAATTATATATAGGCTATACATGGGTAGCCAGAAATTTTTGGAAATTTAAGATTATTTTAGGTTATTTATAAATCATTTTGGTTTGTTTTTTAGCTAGAATAAATTATTATATTTAACTTTCTCTTACCCTATGTGAAATATAATTTGTATTAAATATCTAGTCATAGCTTGGGTCCCATGCGCGCCCCCCCTGGCTACGCCTAAACCCCCCCCCCCCCCTGGCTACGCCTATGGGCCTATATATAGAATTTCGACCTTGGGTTATTTTAATTTAAAATTAATCCCTAAATGGTGATCTCAGCAGCTGACAAGGCAAATTAAAGAATAATAATAATAAATTCCCCAGTGGGTGGCGCGGCTAGTACCTTTAACCCCGTTTTAATTTCAAAATCAAATTTTATATGCTTAAAAAGGATCTACTATAGATTACAAGGAAAAATTTTTTCGTTCCGATATTCCTATAACTTTTTGAGTTATTAATTGTTGAAGTTACAATTTCTCCCATAAAAAATATTTATGTATTCTTTGCATTTATGTATTCTATAAATGTAAAATCCTCAACCAGACACTGGATTGGAATAATAATAATAGTCTTATTCTTATAATTAAGAGTCAGTTGAGGAGGAATATCAAATCCCACCCACATACGCTAAATTTTTGCTACATTGCAGTAGTACCATAATTTTTTTTTAAGAAATACTAATTATTGATTGTTCGAAATAATAAGAGATTTGCAGTTTATTTTATAATAAACTCATTATTTCATCGCCGGAATGTTTTTGTAACGAATACTTAAAACTAAGACCGAATAAATCAGTCATTATTTTAAGACCGTTCAGGTGTAAGTGTTGTTAATTAAGTGCGTTAATTGGCCCCCCGGGGATGCCGGACACAAACTTGGAGAAAAGTGGTTGTGATAAATGGAAGGAAGATGCCGGCCGATAAACAAGCGAATGAAACCGAGGGACTCAATTGGTGCGCATCATTAACTGGCAATTGCCTGCCTCCATCTTGGGTTAGAAAATCTTGAAATCTTTTAAAATTCCATTCCCTGAACGAGGGATAATAAATGACCATATATACAAACAAATAAATAATTTACATAGGATTTATAGTTAGGCCAAAAATCATCCAATGAACCGCACTAATGCAGAATAGACAAAAATCTAAAATATAAGATAAGATATAGCAGTAAAAACAAATTGGTTGCCTATAAATAAAGATTTCAACCAAAAAAAAAATTTTTTGTGTTCATTACCACCAAAAGGTGTAGATTCGGATCCCAAGACGTCCGATGAAAGTTTATTTTAATTATTTGGATACCAATTGTTATAAATAAATGTAAAAAACTAACCACCGAAAACTCTAGTAGAAACATTAAGTATCTATTTATATAATTAGCTAATGTTCGTCTGTCTATCATTTACTCTCTTTTTGGGCAACTTTCCGTTGGAATTTTGAAACCATTTTTATGCTTAAAGAGGACCTTCTAATGTTTACAGGAAAATTATTTTCATCCCGAAATTCTTATAACTTTTTGAGTTATTAATTCCTAAAGTTACGATTTAGGAAATGTATAGGGAAACATTTATGTATTCTTTGCATTGGCGTATTTTATTAATGTAAACAAATCCTCAAGCAGACACCGGATTAGAATAATAATAACAATTTTCTCCTCATAATCAGGAAAAGGCGAGAGGCCGCCTCAAGCGAGCCAGCTTAGGGTGGTTCCAGGGGGCTAGGCACAAATGCGGGCGTGCCGCCCATATAAGAAAGAGGAATTGATTGACGTAAAGAAAAAAATAAATAAATCTTTTTAACTTTTTTTTAAATTATTTTTTTCTTTAGTTCTTTCGGCATATTAGGCCATATATACTCTATAAGAATCTCATTATTTAAATACAATATACATGTATATGGGAGTCCTGGCATATTTATTGTAGGCCTATTATATCATTCAAAGATTTATTAAAAATTACAACAGATCATCTGAGCTTTGTGGAGAATTTACAAAAAAAAAAGCTGGCGAGAGAAATGGCTTCTTCCATTAAATCTAAATAATTGTAAAGTCCATCGTCTAAGGAAGAACAATCCCCAGCTCGAATATGTCATTGGTGATCTCATAATCCAGCATACGGACTCTAAAGTGGACCCAAGAGCTTAAATGGGAGAGATAAGTCTCCGCTGTTACAAAAAGAGCAAACGCCTACTCCGAAAAGCGTTTAATATCAAAAGCAAAGAACTCAAAAATTGCCATTACTACCTATGAGAGACCTATATTATTTGCCGTACTATAAAAAACATAAAGAGCTCCTGGAGAGATTGCAGAGGAATCAAAATCTCCAAAGTTCTAAAACGAAGGTGCCAAAAAATTGGAATCCCATCTTTGGTACAAAAAAAAAAAGAGAAGAGAGAGGCGACCTCATCGAGACTTTCAAAATATTAAATCAACAGCAAGAAGCTGTCCATAATAAAAAAATTTAATTAGAGCGAATTTTGAGAAATAGAGAAAAAAACTGAAAAAGTTCGTCAGAAAAGTACAAGTACTTGTTTTGTTCTAAAGCTTCGTGTCACGTGCCAAGGAGATACGGAATTCAAATATAAAACTTCAACCTCCTAGCTGTTTTTGTTCTTGAGATATTTCGTTAAGAGACAGAACACTGTGCGGGACCTTTTTTGGACTCAGGGGACCTCAAAACATGTATTTCACGACATCGAATGTTCGACATGAATCCAATAGTTTCTCTCTATACATATATAGGCAAGAGAAAGTAAAAACAGTCTGGTTGTTGAGAACAAATGAATTTTCATGTAAATATTTATAAACACAAATTTTATTTTAAATGAATTTAAACAGGACAAGTGAGGCAAAAGAAATTGCATTGGACTATTTAGACAATTATTCCTTTAGAATTGCAAAGTGAAATAAAAAGATCTTTCCGGAACATTTCAAAGGGAATATCAGTTTGTATGCGTTTAATTTAATTTCATATTCATGGATTTATGTAATACTAGTATAAATAAATTACATTTTCCTAGAATAATATTCAATTGCTATTATTCTCTTTCAATAATTTATAACCCCCTTTTGTAAATTACAAACATACAAATTTGAATAGTTTGATGAATTCATTTAATCATTTTGTGAACACCTTTAATTTATAAATCGCATATAAATTAAAACTAATTATCATATGTCCGGTAGTCCGGAATAGGTCTTTATCTACACCATATGTATATTCAATATAAACACAATTTGTATTTAATATTATAATAATACTAAATTATAATTCGAATATAAATAAGTGTTAAGTTTAATAAAAAAAAAAAAAATACACCGTCCGTAGTGGGTATAAAATACAATTTAAAAAATCTGGTGTGACTGGTCACAGCACACAACTTCGGACCCTTCGGTAATTGAAAGTTGTATTCTCTGCTTTTCACACCAGATTTTTTCTGTCGACATATATATATATATTTTTTTTTTTAACATACACTTATTCCCATTCACACAGTATTTTCGGCATCTTAGGCCATATAAGACTTTATACGATAACCGTTAATATGAATATAAGTATATATAGCCATTTGGTTTCCAAATAGTTTAAATAAAATCATCGGACTGCCTGGGATCCGAACCCTCGACCCTTGGTATACAAGCGGCGCGCTACCAACTACGCCAAGCCCGATGGCTACCGATATATTAGAATTCAAGATGTAAAATTTATAAACGTTGGAAAATAATTTATATTTTTTTGCCATGACATCAATTTCACCTATCTTACCTATAAAAGAGTACAATGCTTCAAACAATTTCAAGGGCAAAATGAGAGTATATATTTTTAAAAGCATCAAAAAAATAATTGATTTATGAACTTTAATCAAAATCGTTAAAGCCAATTTTGAGAAAATCGAAAAAAAAAACTGAAAAAAGTACATCAGTATAGTACATATTTATAATTTTTGGCCAATTATGTTCAAAAGCTTATTTTTACTTTTCCAAAAGATATTTAACTTAAATATAAATTCTCATCTCGAGGCTCAATTCCTTCATGCTTTTAATTGAACACAGAGACACACACCGTCCATTTTTGGACTCAGGGGACCTCATCAAAATCTCGACATCGAATTTTTGACATAAATCCAATAATTTTTCTCTCTATATTTATTACATATATAGGAAAGAGAAAATAATAATTGTTTTAGAGTAAACTGTGGCTTATTTTTATAAAAAAGAAAGTTTGGGCCACTTATTTTTTCTTTCTTTAGCTACAGTTTCAGATATAATCAGATGTTCAGAATTTATTTAGATCGCTAGATGTAAGATTTTTGTGATTCTATCTGCACCTGAAGAAGATCTAAGAATGAGTGACGGAAACGTTTTTTATTCAAATAAACTACATTTGACACAAAATCAAGTATTTTTTTAATTTATTTTAAGGCTAAAGGATTGAAAATATTTTAAATTTAAGATAATATTTTCTTTGGCAGGAGACTGTGTATAGAATTGCTGATGGTAGGAGCAGGATTAGAAATAAAACACGAAATTTTATCTCATTCTACTCGTCGACGTTTCGGGTGATAATCTAATGTTTTGTTATAATTGACACCTGCTCTGTCCTCAGGAAGGGGGCGATTAGCACCCGAAACGTCGACGAATAGAATGAGATAAAATTTCGTGTTTTATTTCTAATCCTGGCTCCTACCCATCACCAATACTATTTTAAATTCAATTTTACTAATAAAAGGAACTATGAGAATCTAAATAAACAATAATGAATGATTGTGATGATGATGATGATAAAATGATCAATTTAAGATCATATCACGAGTCTCTCTCTTTGTGGCTTCTCTGCAATATTAATTATCAATTTAACTAATGCACTTAGATGGACACCCAATCACTTGAAGGCCTGCCGCCATTTATTAGCATTAGTGAGGGTTGTATTTGCGTATTTGCAAGGAGATAAGAGAGGAATTAGGAGTGGGGGGGCTAAAATATTAAACTACAGTAGAACACTCTGAGAGAAATTAAGCGAATTTATAATTAGAAATTGAAAAAAAATTAATTAAAGCAAAAAAAAATTCTGATTGTTAATTAATTGAACGTTTTTACTTTCTCCTACCTACTGTATATGTATGTGTTAATATACTGTACGTGAGAAAGTATTGGATTCATGTCAAAAATTCGATGTCGAGATTTTGATGGAAATACACATTTTGAGGTCCCCTGAATCCCAAAAAGTGGTTTTCGCAACATGGTCTGTGTGTGTGTGTGTGTCTGTCTGTGTGTCTATCTTTCTGTCGGGGTTCAATTTAAAGCATGAAGGAATTGAGCTAGGAGGTTTAAATTTTATATTTGGAAGTTTGAGGGACCCCCTAGGGCGTGAAAATAAGCCTTTAATCAAAATCGGCCAAAGAGTACTAGACCACAAAAGTATCTCATGTGACAAGCACAGAACACAACTTTTGATTTCCGAAGGTAAGAGAAAGTTGTGTGCTGTGCGTAAGTCACACCAGATTTTTTTTTTTAGCTAATAAAGTTTGAATATTAATTTCATAGGAATATTCAAATAAGAGTTTTTGATTTATGGGCTCAAGTAATGAAATTAAGTTTTTAAAAATTTGAAATTTTTCCGATAAAAATAAAAAATAAAAAAATTTTCAGTTAGCTAATACATAAATTTATTTAAATAAAATTTTTACAAAATTGCAAATTATTACAAAAACATATATTACACCAAATTCTACCAAACTTAATATTTCTCTTGGTATTTTTAAAATTTTCCA
Organism: Euborellia annulipes; assembly: GCA_023213315.1. NCBI lineage: Eukaryota > Metazoa > Arthropoda > Insecta > Dermaptera > Anisolabididae > Euborellia > Euborellia annulipes. Next base: position 45,791 of record JAKCPI010009742.1, read on the forward strand.
AAGTAAATATAATTCGCTAATGTCTGCCTGTCTCTGTTTGGGCAACTTTTCTAAAGAAAATTTTATATTCTCAAAGAGGACTTTCTAAAGATTACAGTAAAATTGTTTTCATCTCAAAATTCCTAAATTTTGGAATTTATTAATTGTTGAAGTTACAATTTCTCCCATAGGAAATTGTTATGAGGAAATATTTATCGTAACTGTTTGACCAATTTCCCTTTGGAATTTCGAAATGAGATTTCTCACCCTTATAGTGCAAGGATGTTATGGAGAGTACAGGAAAAATGCCCAAATCCTCATTTTTTGAGACTCAAAAATTTCCCCATTGAAAAGCGTTGGGCCTTTTCAATCAAAGCCGAATGCGGGCTTTGCGACTAGTATGTTATATATTCAATGAAATTATTAACCAAGAAGCATCAATGCTTAATAGTCAAATTCGTATTAGAATATTCTATCCTCTTACTACAAATTGCTATTGTAATTTGATGTAATAAGTATAAAAACGGCAATGGGAAATCCAATCGTTCATATGTGATTCCACCCTCCTTTTCAGCTTCCCCATTCATCCTGGTACGCCACTGCTCATTAGCTTAACAATAATAAACGAAAGAAAGAAAAAAAAATCAATCAAATGATTGAATGAGAGGAAACATTCAGTCCAATTAAGGAGGATTACGAGACTCCCTCTTTTAGACCTGTAGCATGTAAAGGAGGACATGGGCTAATAATAATGCAAGTAAACAGCCCTCAAACCATTTGGCAATTTTTCCCTCTCAAATGTTTTCTTTTCTCTCTTAAAGTTGTTCGGACAGTACCCCGTCATAATAGAATCTAAATTTTTTTTTTTAATAAAATTAAAATTTGAATGCATAATTTATTTTATTCGTAACTTATCATAATTTATAATCAGTTTAAACACAATGGGCGGGCGATTTGCGAGAAAAATTATCGTAAATTGGGAAAAAAATTGTAAGTGAAAGCGTGAAACGAGTTATATTTTATGCGATGTTGCTGCACTGATCTGAGTCACGTGACTTATTTATTTTTAAGTATGCAGAACTGACATTTTTGTCAATTGTTTGTCTTTCTTGTTAAAATATTTTTAAAGGCCTTCGTCAGAAAATTTTGATTTTATTTTTAACGTATTCTACGGAAGTTAATTGATAAAAATAGAAGTTTTTTTTTTTTTTTTACCTTTATCAGGAGTGGCTACATAATTCGATATGTGTGCGTTTTGTCGACATTCCCCATTGACTACATGTTAAATTTCAATTTTTGAATAATTAATTACACGATAACCCTTCGTCAGATCTGCTTCAAAAAATTATTTTATACGTATGTGATAGTGATTAATAACATATTAAAAAATTAGCTTTTAATCTATATAAGTGCTTTGTGTCCGAACAACCTTAATGTTTGTTATTATAAATGAAGGAATAAAGAGTATAAATTATCATAGACGCTGCCGGCTCTGAGCTATGTCTATAATATAAGCCTTAAAATCTCCTGTTCTGTTAATCTGTATTTAAATTTCAAATTTGAATATTAAGACCATCTTCAGTGAATAGCGTAGGAGTGAATCCATTTTCACTGAGTAAAAAAGACTGGAGGGGGCAGTCATTTACTCCAAATAAATAAATTCTAAAGAATATAGAATATTTTTTAACTAAATACTGTATATGAGATGGATTCAGCCAAGAAAAAATAAAAAAAGCAATTTATCTGTCGACGTTTTGAGCGCCAATCATGCCCTTCTTCGGGATCAATATAAATATCTAGATGGTTGACACTAGACTGTCCCGAGGAAGACGTGATTGCTCGAAATAGATAAATTGATTTTTTTACTTTCTTTTACCTATATATGTGTTATTATAAATTATATATAGAGAGAAAGTATTGGATTTATGTCAAAAATTGGATGTCGAGATTTAAATACATGTTTTGAGGTTCTTTGAGTCCAAAAAAAAGTGGGTCCCGTAAAATGGTCTGTCTGCGAACAAAATACCTCAAGATCGAAAAGACCTAGGAGGCTGAAATTTTATATTTAAGTTAGGTATTCCCCTGGCATATAACACAAAACCTTTGAACAAAATCGGCCAAAGAGAAAAAGTTTCAGAAACCTCACCGTTATATTTTTCGTCAAAATTGTCCAATTTTACAACAATTTAATTTTGGAGCTCTTAAAAAAGGCAGGACTGGATTTTTTGGGCTAAATTTTTCTTTCTAAATAGGACCCTTTAAAAAAAAAAATGTTTTGATGATGTGACTCTATTTTTAATCAAAAATATTTGGTTCCAAAGTTGCGATTTTTTGATTTTCAATTGGAGGAACTTGGAATGTTTTTTCTTATCTGAATAGAAATTTTAATAATTTGTATATAATTTGCAATTATTTAACAAAAAGCCCAATAAATTTTTGAAATACCGAATTGACGGAGACGCAGGGAGTTCTGATTCCCTCTCGATATGCATCCCATTGTGATAGAAAGAAATATTCACATTGAACGAAGTATTTTCTTTCTTCGGTTCCCTCTGGTTTTAATAAAAATAATAATAAAATTTTATTGCATTTTGTTCTCCTCAGCGATAATAATTGCCCATTTTCATGACCACACATTTTTGGTTGGAATTTAATTATAAATTATGTTGCATGTTCTGACTGTACCCAAATTTGATTGAATTTCCCACCCCTGAAATGTATGCACATATATCTTTCATGATGTTTCTTCAATAGAGTTTATGAATGTAGGTCTGACGTGGCTAGAGGAGGATTAGTTCGGCCATAAAAGAGTCTACGGGATTAAAGTTGGGAGAGCATGAGTCAGCCTCTAGTCCGTCCATCCATGTTCACAAGCCGTCAGACAGCTATGAAATTCGAAGAAAATTAACTTGCTAAAACGATTTTTTTTTTTTTTATACCCGAGCTCCGGCTATATCATATATGAATTGAGTAAGATAACTAAATTATTTAGTAACTACCTACGCTTAGCCGGGGATGTTTCGCCCCCTAGACTCCCCCCTCCAAGTGAACGAACAAAAAATCTGGAGTGACAAGCACAGAACACGAATTCAAAGAGAAAGTAGCCTGCTATCCGATCAGTCACACCAGATTTTTTTTAAATTTAATATGTAGGGAAGTGGAGGCTAACAAGGGGAGTGCATAGCCTTCATGGCATGAATTTCAACGAAAATTTTGTATGTGTTGTACTTAATGAAAAACAAATTCTGTTAAAGTGAGAGAATGCGCTTCTCAACCGTTCAGCTAAAAAAAAAATGTTAAAGATTTTGCCTGCATGTCTTAAGCCGTTGCTAACAATAACATTATACAAAAGCCGCGATGGGTAGATCGATAGCGTTCATTTTTTGTAAACAAGAAATCTCGAGTTCGAATCTCGACCTGTGCAACTATTTTTTTTTTTTTTGTTTCAGAATATTTTTTAATATTAATAAATAAATAAAACGTTTTTTTTTTTAATTATTGGCATTTAATTTTTAACATTTTGTTCCATATATCTAAAAAATTCGAATGCTTTCTGTCAAAAATATAATATAAGGAAATATTTAATATTATACTATTTATTGAACACATATATAAATTTACAAAAATATTTGTTTTAAATAGTTGAGTCGATTTCTTGTTTACAAAGAATGAACGCTACCGATCTACCCATCACGGCTTTTGTATAATGTTATTGTTAGCAACGGCTAGCAGGCAAAATCTTTAACATTTTTTTTTTAGCCGAACGGTTGAGAAGCGCATTCTCTCGCTTTAACAGAATTTGTTTTTCATTAAGTACTACACAAAATTTTCGTTGAAATCCGTGTCATGAAGGCTATGTACTCCTCTTATAAGTGAATTTTACATCGGGGTGTTCAGTTTTTATACTTATCCGCCACTGCACAATCCGATTATACTCATTTTAAGATGAGATTAATAATATTAAATAACATATTTTTTGTTAGAGGGCTTGGCATCGATACATGGGCCTAAACCCCTGACAGAGATTGGTGAATGTTATTTCGCTTGCCCTCGACCCTTTATATTTTTTTGGGGGGGGATGAGGGTTGCTGCAAGTCATTGCACTATTCTTTCAATTGCCTCCCCTGGGAATATAAGGACAATGCACATGGGTGCGGAAAAAAGGACTCATCGACGACAACCAAAAAGTGAATCATCTCAAGAGGAGGTTGATGTCACCCTGCTGTTGCGGTGCATTCCGTTACCCAAATTGTAATCATCAAACCTCGGGGGTGTTATAATGTTTTTGTTTAAGATGAATTGCATTGAGAGGACTTAGATGACTCAACATTAATCCAGGTCCTTCTTTTTTTGGATGGGGTGTTCCACGAAGCGTGGATCCAATTTACCAATGCTGATAGGGAGTGTGTGTGGATAGGCTTACAACTGAGAAGTGCCAATTGCCACGAAAAAACATACAGTAGGCTACCAATATTTTTTTTTTTTAATCATATAATTGCAGTTCATTCATTCTACTAGTTAACTTCATTTCCGGATCAGTGAGTCCCTGCATTGAAAAGTCACCGGAGAGATAATTTGCCAAAAAAAAAAGAAGAGAATAGGCACGCGTGTGCTGTCATCAACATTAACATAAGCGTGGGAACGTCTCTCAAATCTCTTTTGTACCAAAAACCTTTCTGATTGTCCTTTTCAGAAGGCGATAATAAAAGGGTGAATCTGATGCGCGCGCGTGTGTGGTTCATATTATAAACATCTCCCGACATGGGAATATGAATTTAAGGATCGTTGTTCTTGTTATAATTCATATTAGGCAAGCTTTATAATGCATGGTCTCAACATGTGGGAAATATGATAATATAATTGCAAGTCAGTTTAGGAAGTGTTGAAAGCGTTTAAAGACTTTATTTTATAACTAATATTATTACTTTCTATTACCTATATATTTATGGAGAAAGTATTACATGTCAAAAATTCGATCTCTTTATAGAGGTCCCATGAGTCCAAAAAAAGGGGTCCCGCAAAATGATCTGTTTTGTGAACAAAATATCTCAAGAACAAAAAGAGCTAGGAGGTTGGAATTTCATATTTAAGTTAAATACCCAGCCTGGGACGTAACAGGAAGCTTTTGAACCAAATCGGTCAAATAGTACTAGTACTTTACTGATATGCTTTTTTTTAGTTTTTTTTTTTCGATTTTCTCTTTTGATTAAAATTTATAAATCAATTATTTAGTAAATGCTCTTTAAAGTATATATTCTCATTTTGCTCTCAAAATTATTTCAAACACACTTTACTATTTTATTTCATAGGAAAAATGGTACGGCCGTAGAGGGGGGTGGCAGGGGGGCTATATCCCCGGGGCCCGGACCCTTTGCGTTCAAACCTTAAAATTTTAATAAAAAATAATTTTCATGGTTAAAATTTAAATTAAATAAAAATCATTTTTTGAAAAATTTTCCCTAAGGCACCCTTTAAGCTCAATTTAAGAAAATGATTTTTTTTTTATATTTTTTTAAATCTTTAGTGCAACATCGTACAGACTTATTATATTTACATTGTTATAATACATAGGCAATTTTTTTAAATGTTCGCTTATGAAAAAAAACACATATGACAAACAACTCTATTTTCCTATAAAACTCTTTAATAACTGAAGATGGCGCAATAAATTTAACCGAAACGTTTTGTTTAAAGAAGTCTGTTTTATTAAATAGAGGCTACCTCTCTGGCTGCTGTCCTCTTAATCACACTCATCGATTTTTTTTTTATTGAAATTTTAAGAGGACCCAGGCCCCCTCAAGAAAAAATTTCCGAAAAAAATATTTTTTTTTTTTTAATTGAAATTTTAAGATTTGGGCTTAAAGGGCACGCCCCCCCCCCCCAGGGAAAAAATTTCAAGAAAACTTTTTTTTTGAAATCTTAAAATTTCAATTAAAAAAATTATTTTCTTGAAATTTTTTTTCCTGAGGGGCCCGGGGCCGTAAAAGCTCAAAGCAAGATTGATATTTTTCACGTCTCAGGATAGCTAAAAACGCAGATTTCAGTGCCTATGTGTGCTGTGCGACTAGTCACACCAGACCTTTGTTTGTTTTTGTTTTTTTTTCCTAAATCAATTTCAGCCATATTATTATAATGAATATCTTTCAAACGAGTATGATTTTATACTCTTTTTTTTTTTCTTGAAACCCAGTGACATATATAGAATGTAGCCAAAATGCCAAGCATAGAGAGAGAGAGAGCGAAAGGGAGAGCGCCAAAGACCTGTTTCTTGTTGAGATAACCTTTGGCTCGGGATCCCAAGAGACGAATCAAGTCGCCCCCGCCGGGCATCGATCGGAGACCATTAGACCCCGACACCTGTTCGTGTCGGCTACCCTTCTTCTTTTTTCTCTCTCTACTCTGCTAAATGCCGGGGATGGAAAAGAAAATTTAATCGATACATTAAAGTCAACGAAAAAACTTTCATTAAATGTTAATGCCTGCCATGTTTTGGAAGTAAATGAGTGAGTGTGGGTGGGAGATGAATTGTCTCAATCTGCCTCTGTCGTAAAGCTTGAACCACCAACGAGAGCCACCTTTTCTTTTCTTGAGTGCTGTCTTTTATTTTTTGACTGTCATTTTTAAATTGAATTGGAAGTGTAATTAAAAAAAATTTAGACGCACACAAACTGCCATTTGGTGCATCTACAGTTTCAATTTGATAGAAAGTCGTATAGATAAGTGTTGGAAGACTATTTTATAGACTAAACAAACTAATATTATTACTTTCTATTACCTATATATATGGAGAGAGAAAGTATTGGACTCATGTCAAAAATTCAATCTCTTTATAGAGGTCCCGTGAGTCCAAAAAAGTGGGTCCCGTTTTGTGAACAAAATATCTCAAGAACAAAAAGAGCTAGGAGGTTGGAATTTCATATTTAACTTAAGTACCCTGCCTGGGACCCTTCAGGAAGATTAAGTGCAGAGACGTAGCGGAGAGATATTTCAGGGGAGGGGGGGGAGAAGGCCAAAAATGCCAAAATTTAGTCAATTTGCCAACTGTACAATTCACATACTTTTTCATCCTACATATTTTAATTAACTAGAGGCTACCCTAAATGCAAAAAACATCTTCTTCTTCCTCTGTCCTCGCCTTAATCCCGGGGGGTCCGCGGACCTCAGTTTTTCACTCTAACCCTATTATGTGTTTTTGCGGCCGGAAGAAATAGGACAGGCCGGCCCGCCGCACGGTCTGACGCCTGTTGAAAAGAGGAAGGAAGAGACAGACAAATAAAGAACTGTATGAAGGACTGCCTGTCCCAGCTCGGGCAGCTCGTAGTTACCATCCACGTAGCCTACCCACAAGATGTGGGCTCCTGAGCGAGAATGCAAAAAACATATATTTACTATATTCTGTAGTTCTTTAACTTTCCAAAAATCATTCTAAAGAGTATATGAACAAAATAGTTATCAACAAATATAAGAAAATTTTATGATAAAGATGCACCAAGAATTTAGAGCTATTCAAGGCAATATGGATAGCTCTGAATTCTAACTAGGAAAACTGTTTTGTTGATAATTTTGTTACCAATTAATGATTTTTGGAAAGTTAAAAACTATTGAAGAAATTTTTTTTTTTGCATTCAGGGATGGTAAAAATTCTATTTGAGGTGTCCTGAAGAAAGAAAATAATTTTTCTAAACATTTAGTCGTGTTTTTTTACCACTAAACCACCTCCAACATTATATTTCTATGTATTTCAACTATCTGCATATTTTTAAGGGGTAACGACTAAAAAAAATTTAGAAAATTCAAAATAAGAGCTGCTTATAAAAAAACAAATTTCAACATCGTAACTTATTTCCTTCATACTTTATTATGTCAACAGACAGAGAGCGAGACCCACTTTTTTGGACTCAGCGGACCTCAAAACTGTGTATGCATCAAAATATCGACATCGAATTTTTGACATGAATCCAATACTTTCTCTCTCCATATATATATATATATATAAAACAACATTTTCGAAGAATTTTTTGATATATATATACCCTATTTTAACAAATTAATTACATTTCTTGATAATTGAGTGTGAAATTTCCATTTACTTTTAAAATACTGTATAATCCTTTATGTGTCTGTATTTCGATATTTCACAAACGTTCTATGATGTCGATTTTATATAATAATAATATTTTAAAATAATAATTCCATCACTCAAAGCTATTAATATCATCATGTATTTATTAAAGTCCTATAAAGTCTCCTCTCTCTCTCTGTACGTATAAATTTCCTCTTTGAGCTCTTTTCAATGTCGTTTGCTTTCCCAAATATTATATTAATAAATAACATGCCTGAGAGACGTGTATATAACTTTATTAGCGAACATAATATTGGTCTATTACAATTACAACGAATAAATACTAATTAAGAATCGATAGAATGCGAAGGTCTGAATGTTGCCTCTGCGTTTGACGCAGCTCGAGTGATTTATTTCAATTAAATGTTTTATGAGCTCGAGTATTTCGTATGGAAATTATAACATTAATAATCATGGCCTCTATATCCATCAGTGAGCATGGTAATAATATATTAGTGAGTCTGGGGCACGACAGATTGTTAACAATTTGTATAAAACCGACAGCACCCTGTAAATGACCAAATTTAAAAACATTTTTTCATAATAAATAATTTATTTAAAAGCTTATTTTCAGGGGTGGGGGGACGCGTAAATTCCAGCTCAATTCCTTCATGCTTTGAATCGAACACAGAAGGACACTTTTTTTGGACTCAGGGGACCCCAAAATCTCGACATCTAATTTTTGACATGAATCCAATACTTTCTCTTTATATTAACATATACTGTATAATTAAGAGAAAGTAAAAATGTTCATATAATCTTCTTCTATGTATATAATTCGCTAATGTTCGTGTGTCTGTCATGTTCTATTTAGGCAACTTCCCTTAATTTCAAAACCAAATTTTATATGCTTAAAGAGGACCTTTTACGAATTACAGGAAAATTATTTTCCTCCCGAAATGTCTATAACTTGTGTTATTAATTGCTGAAGTTACGATTTCTCCCATATGAGGAAACATTTATGTATTTTATGAATGTAAACATAGAGCGCGCATTTTTAAAGCAAGTCATGACTTACTGTTTGGATGCAGTTTCAGTCATATGGTTTGTTGTGAAATAGTTTTGTATTTGTTTCACACATTATGACGATATAAATTAATATGAATATGTTCAAACATCAAAATAATATGCAGTACCATACCAACTGCACTTATCTCTGCGGCTCCTGAGGATGAGTGTGACTAGATCTCGAAACGTCGGTAACATTATATATTTTTTTTATTATACCTAGCTGCTTTTCCGGCTCCTGTTCAATCTTCTAATTATATAAATTGTTATTATATTTAATATAGTATAATTTAGGGATATGAGTAAATAAAATGCGCGCTACTCCTCCACTCCCCGATCGAAATTTACTTTATCCAATAAAGTTAATTAATAAAAGCCTTTTCTATATTAATATTTATTGATTAAAAACGCCGTGCCAAATATTTACTTTTTTCTTAATTTAAAAGCATAATCAGTTCTATTCTCTAAAAACAGACGTTAAAATTTAAAATAAACAAATGGGTGTTAAAAAGTAATGTACTCGTTAAAAATGCTATTCAAAATCACTTCCTTGCCTTAAATAGCTATTTTGTAAACAAAAATTCAAAGCCAATTTAGTAAATAGTGTTAAAAATTAATGCCATGTCTAGGGGGTACCTTTAATATTTTAACGTCGTGTTTAAAATAAACATAGTCCTTAACCTAAAAAGTAAGGTTATGATTTTGATAGCTTTGAAATAAAAGAAACATGTTAACGTCGCTGTTAAAAGAGAATAGCATTTTTTAACGCTTATTGTTTCTATATACATTACTTTTTAACACCTATTTGTTTATTTTAAATTTTAAAGTCTGTTTTTAGAGAATAGACCTGAATATGTTGAAAAATAAAGGGCATCTAAAAAAAATAGTTGAATTTTATTCAAAATAGTTATAGACAATTTTGAGAAAATCGAAAAAAAAAACTGAAAAAGTACTTCAATAAAGTACTAGTACTTTTTAGCCGATTTTGTTCCAAAGCTTATTTTAACTGTCCGGGAGGGTACCTAACATAAAATTTCAATCTCGTAGTAGTCCTTCATGCTTAAAATCGTTACACACACTCAAATACAGACAGACCATTTTGCGGGACCCACTTTTTTGGACTCAGGGGACTCATGTATTTCTCGACATCTAATTTTTGACTTAAATCCAATACTTTCTCTCTTATATATATAGATATATAGGTAAGAGAAAGTAAAAAGAGGCTGGCTAATAAAATTTTTATTTGAAATCCTATTTAGGCCGGAACATGTTGATTGTAGAGACAAGAGAGCAAAGCAAGGTCAAGAGACAAGACATATCATTGCGAATGTTTATGTAAAACACAAACATGCAGCTGTTGATGCAGGCTTAGAAAATGACGATACACACCTTCTTAAAGAAAAGAGAAAACAAAACAAAAAAAAATAAAAGACCAGGCATCCTGTTTATCAGGGAAATAAGAGAGAACTTCCGCGTGTCCCTTCAGCCCTTGTGAACATGATTACGCTTTTAGGGACATCGGCCAGGCAAATAAGGGCTAAGGACTCGAACGACCCTCTCGGGGCCTGCACTGGCTAATAATGACCTTTAGGCTCTTGTATGCCAAGTGTGCAGCTGACACATTATAACGTTTGTTTAATATCAAACTTGGGAATTTTCTCAGAAAAAAAATTTCATATAAGTGGATTCAAGAATTTAAAGTTATTAAATGAATCAACAAAATAAAATCTAAAATTTCTATTATTTAATATTTATATCGTATCTTTCCATTGAAGTACAAGGGTAAAGTGTGCTTTAAATAAACTAAAGTTATTTTTCAAAATTTTAATCTCATATTTGAATATTTTATACACAATAGAGAATTCTAAATAAATACAAAATTTCTTAAGAATTGGAAAACATTTATGTGTAAAAACGTCCAAAGGGACCCCCCTTTTGGAAATAAATTTACATGCAAATCCCCAAATGGGGATTCAACATTGGCTCTATGGAAGTAAGAGCCGGAACATGAATTTTAAAAATACTACATCAATAAATTGGGTATAGGAGACTTTGCAGCCAAAGAATTAATTAAAAAACTTATTTAATCGTTAATCGTCGACGTTTCGGTCGCAAATCACGACCTTCCTCAGGACGATTAATTCTTAAAATACAAGATTAAGAGTAATTTATTACTCAATATATATAATTATCATTGCAAATTATACAATATTTATTTAAACTATAAGAATTAAGAGTGACTTGCATATACAATCAATCAATTCTTACAATCAATCAATTTTAAGAAGCCCTAAGCGAGCAATTCACTTTTAATATGTTAATCTTGTATTTTAACAATTAATCGTCCTGATGAAGGTCGTGATTCGCGACCGAAACGTCGTTGGTTAACAATTAAATAAGTTTTTTATTTAATTCTTTGGCTGCAAAGTCTCCTATACCCAATTCAAAGTCTACAGCCACTTCTCATCACTACATCAGTAAAGTATACTTCAAACAATTTTCACGAAAAATTTTACCGATATACTTTTTAAATAACATCTAAAAATAATTGTTTTTTTTGAATTTTAATCAAAATCATTTGAACAAATTTTAAGAAAATTGAAAATGCTTAAAAAGTGCATCAGTAAAGTACTAGTATTCTTTGGCCGATTTTGTTCAAAAGCTTTAAGTCACGTGCCAGGGAGGTGTTTGACTTAATTATAAAATTTCAACCTCCTAGCTCTTAAAGCTCTTGAATTATTTTGTTCAAAAAGAGACAGACCATTTTTTGGACTTAAGAGACCCTAATGTATTTACATCAAAATTTCGACATCAAATTTTTGACATGAATCCAATACTATATTTATATATATATGTAAAAGAAAGTAAAAATATATTGCTGGGAATTAAATACAAAAAATCTGGTGTGACAAAGACATAACACAACTTTTCATAAAAGAACATTATGTGCTGTACGACCAGTCACACCGGAATTTTTTTATAAACCGTCACTTGTTAATTCATAAGGATTTGAGATATATACACTCCCCCCCCCCCCTGTATTCTGATTTCGAGAAAAAAAGGGTCACCCGGGGGACCTCGTGCTGCGAGACTATTGTCTTAAATGAATTTATGTTTGGCACCTCTTAACAGGCTTAAATTTATATACCTGCTTGGAAATTCATTGGCAATAGTTTTTTTTTTCCTCCCTTTTTTTTAACATTCAAAGGATCGGTATTGAACTTGAATATTTTTTTTTTTCTTTTTTTTAACTCTTGGCTACTAATGAACTCGGGACAATGGACAAAGAAGCAAGGACATTCCCTTTAGCAGGAAGAATGTAATACTAATTAATAAATTGTAGATAAAAGGACATTCTCTCTCTCGTGACTTGGGTATTATCAAAATTGACACAAAAGAGATTGGGAAATAATCATGAATCGGTCATTGATTGTGTAAGTTAAAATAATATTTGACTAAAGAATCATCCAAAATGTTGATAAAAAATTTATTTCTATGTTGACTTGTTGGAATTGAAAAAAAAAAAATCGGCGGTGACTGTTCGCACAGCATACAATTTTAATAAAAGTTTTCTTGTCACACCAGATTTTTTGTGTCGATAATACAGCTGTAAAATAATAAACAAAATGGAAAAATATTTTATTACTATTTCTCCTATGAAGTACAAGAGAAAAGTGTGTTTCAAACATTTTTGATAGAAAAATGGGAATATATATTTTAAAAAGCATCTAAAAAATAATTGATTTTTGAATTTTGATCAAAATTGTTGGCAATTTGAAAAAAATCGAAAAATGTGAAAAAGTACGTCAATTAAAGTACGGGCCCGGTCCGACTCGACGACTCTGTTATCCGAACCCTTTTGCGTACGATTTTTTTTTTTAAATAACCGCGTTCACACATCACGCAAATTAATGAGTTCCTTTTTCTTAATTAAACGTAAAAAAATATTATGAAATATTTATTTAGAGTTTAATATCACCGACAAGTTTCACAACGTTATAAATACGACTTTATTATCAAAATTAATTAATTCAAGCTTACAATTCCGGTTAATCCGAACTTCCCGATAATCCGAACACCCTCGGTCCCAATTAGTTCGGATTAACGGGACTCTACTGTACTAGTACTCTTTGGCCAATTTTGTTCAAAAGGTTCGGTTTCAATCTCGTTTTTGTTCTTGTGATATTTTGAATACACAGACAGATAGACTATTTTGCGGGACCCACTTTTTTGGACTCATGGAACCTCAAAACATGAATTTCCATCAAAATCACTACATTCAACTTTCAAAAACATGAATCCAATACTTTCTCTCTATATAAACTAACCTAAATCATTCCGACAATTTTTCGTTTAAGATAATTAAAACAAATATATCTCTTTGGTTAAAGTATTTTTAAAAAATAAATAAATATACCTTATTCTTGAATTAAAAAAAAAAAAATTGGCATTTAACAGTTTTTATAATCTTTTACTTGAAAAATTTACTTATTAATATTTTAATTAATATTACAATTTACAGGAGAGAAAAAAGATCCAAGCCTTTTCAATGGTAAAATTTTTAAAAAAATTTTAAGCCTCAAACGAGCAGCTGGACGGCATGGTCAAATTTTTTTTTTTATTTACTTACAAATAGGTACTCAAATTTAGCCAAAAGATATTTAATTTAATTAATTGTTTAATTTTGTACAGTTTCTATACTTGTAGATGTGTTTTGAAGTATTTTATTTAGAATAATTTAAAATTTTATAAAACTCAGAGCCTTTAAGGGGCAAATGCCCCCCTGCTTCCCCCCCCAAACGACGCCACTGCAAACGAGATGGGGACACGAGTGAATTTCATATTCTCTCCATAACCTCCTCTATAAGAGTTAATTTCGAAATTCAGACAGAAATTTCTTCAAAGAAATAGGTTATAAATAAAAATAGAGCAAATAATAGATTTCCATAAACATTGTAACTAACTTCAACAATTAATAAAAAAAAGTTTTTTTTTTTTATCAAAATCGTTGGAGCGAATTTTAAAAAAAAAAAAAAACTGAAAAAGTATATCAGTGCTAGTACTTTTTGGCCGATTTTGTTTAAAAGCTGGTTACATCCCAGGGGGAGGTACCTAACTTAAATATAAAATTCCAACTTCATAGCTCTTTTTATTCTTGAAGTATTTTTTGTTCACAGACAGACAGACCCCTTTTTGGACTCAGAGGACCTCAAAACATGCACTTTCATAAAAATCTCGACAGCCAATTTTCGACATGAATCCAACTCTCTCTTGTCTATGTATTCTATCTATATATTTATATAGATAGGTAAGAAAAAGTAAAACAAATCGCAATGGTAGAAAATAAAGGTTTTCTAGCTTCATTATGTAATTTTAATATTTCACATATTTATACATTTGCTGACTAACTCACAGACACACTATGAGGAGATTTCTTGCCCCAGTAGTAGTCCGGTCCAATATTAAAAACATCGTATTGAAATTTGTCAAAAAAAAAAAAAAAGAAATATTCAAAGTTATTATATCCATGGTGGGATTTATTAGGCCATTATGCCAGCTGGTACATGACACTGTCCCGGGGAGGTCCACCCCACAATTTGAATACGACAACCACAGGGCTTTTTGTACATACAAGGGGATCTTTTTCTTCTTTCAAACATGTCTAGTTCTTCTTTTCTATACACCAATGAATTCACTACAACAGATTGTTCTTGTTGTTATTTTTTTTTTTTTTTTATCCTCTCAACTTTATTTTTTTTTTCTTACTAAGAATATAATGCTTAAACAACACTTTTTTTTTCTTCTAAAAAAACTTCTTTTGTTTACATATCAAGAGAATTCTAAATTAATAAATTCTTAAGCCATTTAAATTAGAATATTCCATGTTTATTATCTATATAAAATCATGGGCGGATACAAAGGGAAGGTGAAGGGGGTAATTACTTTAATTTACCCCCCCCCCTCCTCGAGATTTGAGAAAAATATTTTTTTTTGGATAAAAATTTTATAAAATTTTAAAAAATTTTTTAATTTTAATTTTAAAATTTATAAATTTTTTTATGCTTAAAGAGGACCTTACAGGAAAATTATTTTCATCCCGGAATTCCTCTAACTTTTTGAGTTATTAATTCCTAAAGTTACGATTTCTCCCATAGGGATCATTTAATAATTCGAAGCTCTCTGAGCTATTGCCCTCAAAGTAGGAATTTAAAAAAAAACGACTTGGCCAAATGACACATGTTCATATGAATATGAACATGGAAAATTCCTGAACGACTGAAGATGGCAAAATAAAATTTTCGCCGAGACGTCTCTATTGGAATTGGTGTTTTTCTTTGGTCCAGAACCTCTTTGGCTGCATCCTCGCTAAACAACATTTAAATTATTTTCATTCCGAAACTCTTCTAACTTTTTGAGTTATTAATTCCTAAAGTTACCATTTCTTCCATAGGAAATGCATAGAGAAATATTTATGTATTCTTTGTATTTATGTATTCAATGAATGTATAACTATTCAAGAATATTAGAAATGAGTTCAATTTACGATATGATTTGTCAGAATGTTTTTATTGAATAATCTTTTAATTGACAAACAAAAATTCATATGACAACTGTCGTTATCAAAATCAAAACATAAAACACAAACATTAAGCGAGCCACTACAAATGTAAACAAATCCTCAAACAGGCACTGGATTGAAATAATAATAATTATTTTCTTTTATTGCGAGGGTCCGCCATAGGCGGGTCTGAGACAACTGAGGAGGGGCCCAGGGAGTCGAAGGCTGGGGTGGCGCGGGTAGTTTCTATTAGAAACCGATTAATAAACAACCTAAATAAACTCGAATGTTTATTTTTAGGGCAAAGAAGAAAAGGATTATATGCAATTAAGGTTTTTGTTTAAGAAAACGTTAATACGATTCAAATTGCCTCTGTACAATGTTTACCAGGCCTGTAATCGAGCAATTAGCATAGAAATTGGCACTGGCTCATTCGATAATGTTGCTTGTGCAGTGGCCATCCCATTGAGGGGGGGGGGTTCCCTGGTACTAAACAGGATGGGTACCTGCCACCTGCCGACTCCCAGACACCTATTATTGTTTATTAATCAACTAAATCAATTATCTCTCGTTCGTCCTTATCAATTCCATTTACTTTAAACGAGATAGATTGATATAGATAAAGAGAGATGTTTTGTATTTATTCCTTTTTGATGAGGTTTTACTTTCTCTTATCTATATATGTATATATAGAGAGAAAGTATTGGATTCATTTCAAAATTTTGATGGGATTACAATGTTTTTAGGTCCCCTAAGTCCAAAAAATGGTCTGTCTGTTTTGAACAAAATAGTTCAAGAACGAAAAAGCTAGATAGCTGAAATTTTATATTTAAGCTAGGCACCCCTCTGGCACGTGACGGGAAGCTTTTGAACAAAATCGGCCAAAGAGTATTAATAGTTTACTGATGGACTTTTTTAGATTTTCTCAAAATTTGTTCCATTAATTCTAATAAATCATTTATTTTTTAGACGTTTTCTATTTTACCCTTAAAATCTTTTGAAGCACACTTTACTCTTGTACTTCATAGGAAAGAATG
The DNA here is from genome assembly GCA_023213315.1 of Euborellia annulipes. NCBI lineage: Eukaryota > Metazoa > Arthropoda > Insecta > Dermaptera > Anisolabididae > Euborellia > Euborellia annulipes. Next base: position 62,496 of record JAKCPI010009742.1, read on the forward strand.
GTTGTTGCCATGGTAACAAAATATAAATATATCCCCATGTTTATAAATTTTACATCTTGAAATCAAATGTACCCTACTGTCGGAAACTAAATATATATCTACACAAAAAATCTGGTGTGTGAAGCACAGAACGCAACTTTCCATGATATGTGCTGTGCACTAAGTCACATCAGAGTTTATTCTATTGCATATACCTATAGTTAAGAGAAAGTGTAGGCAATAAAATCTTACATTTCATAAGCTAATAGCTTTACCGCAGACATCTATTATTATTTATACATTAAATTATCTCTAACAAGTAGATTAAAAAAAAAAAAAAAAAAAAAACAATATGTAAGAAGCCATTTTCATCAATCAAAATAAAAAAAAATTTTGATCCAGGATTCTAAACATTTCTCATATATCTTATTATTAAAAAAACGAGACTAATAAATTGTTAAATAATACGAAACCTCACGCAAGAATCGAGTAACTGATTTGTTAACGTCGTTGTTGATATTTTTGTATAAAAAAAAAAAAATTTTTCTCTGTTCTCCTATCCTCCTATCCTAATATAAATAATAGAAATCGTGCAAGGCACGATCGTGAATAAATTAATGGCAGCGCGCACATCGGTCATATAAATCATACATATATAAATACAATTCTGTAATATCTTAATTATTAGTGCTTTGTTTATTTCCCCCATTGAAAACAATTAGGGCCTCAGGTGGCCATCGGGCTGCAATAAATTTGGACCATGAGTTGTAATCGATCGGGTGATTTTAGGGTAGGGGGTTTTCGTTTCAGTTTCATTCTCTCCCTCCACACACACACACACTCTGTTTGAATAGTCTGCTGCATCATTCTTTTAATTAAAAAAAAAAAAGGGATCGTATCTATTTCCCTTCCATTGGTGAAATGGAAATACGACCCTCTTTCTTCGTCATATTTAGGGTTAAACAAAAGTATGCATAATTAATGACTATAATCGGGAATCCAATATGATTTCGTTTTTTATACAACTTGCTGTCTGAGTAAAGAAATAATAAAGATTACTAGCCGCATCGCCAGCCTGCGGCGGACCTTTTTACCCTTTATTAATTAAATTTTATTATTATTATTTCAATCCAGTCCCTGCTTGAGGATTTGTTTACATTCATAGAATACATAAATGCAAAGAATACATAAATATTTCTCTATACATTTCCTATGGGAGAAATCGTAACTCAAAAAATTATAGGAATTACGGGACGAAAATAATTTTCCTGTAAACGTTATTAGGTCCTCTTTAAGCATATAAAATTTGGATTTGAAATTACGGGAAATTTTTTAAAAGGGAAAGAGAGGATTATCAGGGGGTTCGAAACTCCTCTCCGAAGAGAAACGTCGTTCATTGCACAAGTAAATTTTCTCGTGTAATGAGAGTAATTGGTCTTTGGTAATTTAAAGTTGTGTTTTGTGCTTGGCTTGTATGGATATGTATTTAGTTTCCGCAGATAAATTATAATTAAAAAATTTATAATCACTGAAAAATATTTCTATTTTAATATCATTACTCCTATGAAGAGTAAAGTGATCTTCAAACAGTTTGGAAGTGAAATGTGAATATATATATATATATATGTATATAAAAATTTATTAAAGAAGGATGTTAAAAACAATTGAATTTCAATCAAAATCGTTAGAGCGGAATTTTTAGAAAATCGAAAAAAAGTACATCAGCAAAGTACTAGTACTCTTTGGCCAATTTTGTTCAAAAGCTTCGTGTCACGTGCCAGGGTGGTACTTAACTTTATTTTCAAATTTCAACGTCCTAGCTCTCTACTCTTGAGATATTCTGTTGAAAAAGAAACAGACCATTTTTTGGGACCCACTTTTTTGGACTCAGGGAACCTTAAGAGATCAAAATCTCGACATAGAATTTTTGACATGAACCCAATATTGCAATACTTTCTATATACATATAAACTTAATTATAAAGTAAGAGAAAGTAAAAAAGAGCCAGATGAATGAATTTGAAGTCTTATTTATCCCAAAAAGAATAGGTAAAATGACAATTTCAAAGGTAGTCTTTTATATAGACTGTATGTTCACACAGGCATTTTTTTTTATTGCGCCTATTTTTTTCCTCTTTATTTAATATAAAAATGTGTTTTTTAGAGTGTTTAGCTTTTTTTTTTCTTAATATAATCTGATAGTAAAAATTTACTTAAGAAAGATTGAAAATAAAGATACGTAGATTGTTTAAAGACGTGAGGAATTCTTTAAAGGAAAAATAATATCTTTGTCACTTCGACACTTTTAAAATTTTTATAATGTACATACACTTTATGTAAAGAAAACAAAAAAAAACTCGATCTTTAAAATATTAAGTTAAATTTATTAAGTTGCGTTGCGGCGGCGGCAAACGAAGGCTATTAAAGCGGCAGGCGACCGGGTATCAGGTTTCCTTGCTGTGTGTGTTCATTCTCTTTGGTTTCGATACGCCCCCCCCACCTACACAAAACTACCCTTGACGAAAAATCCACCCTCTTTGAACTGAGATGTAGAAATTGATCCGTTTCTTTTCCCTCCCCCCTCCGGGCGCTTCCTGGCTGCGTCCCCAACACCTCCTTTTATATATATATATACGTTTATAGAAGCACACACCCTTCTCTAGAGTTGCTTGCCCTTATGGCCAGACAGACCCTTCTTCTTCTAAAACCTGCGAGAACAGCCAACGAAACTCGAACGACTTCCTTAAGGACCGAAGAAAATGCGTAATCAAAAAAGCATTGCCCAATGCTTTTAAGGTTTTATGGTACCCTGACCAGATGGATATCAATAAATATTCCCACAAGTGGTGGATTTTATTTAATGAGAGAGTTGACTACTCTCCAATTTCTGGGCAAAGAAATAATTCGATAATATTACCAATTACTTTCTATATATTAATATAGAAAGTAATTGGATTCATGTCGAAGAATTGGATGTCGATTGATGTTTTGAGGTCCACTGAGTCCAAAAAATGGTCTGTCAGTCTATGAACAAAATATCTCAAGAGCTAGGTGATTGAAATTTCATATTCAAGTTAGGCACCCCACTGATACGTAACACGAAGCTTTTAAACAAAATCGGCCAAAGAGTACAAGTACTTTCTTTACTGATGTACTTTTTCACTTTTTTCCGATTTTCTCAAAATTTGCTCCATTGATTTTGATTAACATTCATAAACCAATTATTTTTTTAGATCTTCTTTAAAATGTATATTCTCATTTTGACCTTGAAATCTTTTGAAGCACACTTTACACTAGTACTTCATAAAAAAGATAAAGAAATGGGAACAAAATATGAATATCTCCCCGAATATATGTCGACGCAAAAAATCTGGAGTGAGAAGCACAGAAAACAAATTTTAATTACCGAAGGTAAAAGAAAGTTCCTATTCCTGTTCCTGTTCATTGAAAATTATTGTACTATTCTTGTTATATGCAAGGGCGGATCCAGAGGTGTTTCTCGGGGGGAGGGGGGGGGTAATCTGGTGTGACTCGTCGCACAGTACACAATTTTTTCTTAATTTCGGTAATTTAAAGACTCATTCTGTACGGCCAGAAAAGTTACAAATCAAATTTTTAAGTATTAATTTTTAAATAATTTTTTTCATTGAAAAAATAATTTTTTTTTTAACCTCGGTGGGGTGGGTAATTACCCCTACCGCTTGTATCCGCTCTTGGTTACATGATGTTATCTTATAGAATTGAATTTACTCAAATAATACAGATAACAATACGGAAAATACTTTAACTTTCTCGAGATAAAAAAAAAAATAATTCTCATTTCATAAAGAAGGCTACTCTATAGTGAGTAGAGAGTGAATTTCATTCATAAACAAAATACTTCTCATATTTTGAATTTACGAAACTAAAACAATTTCAAATGTTTGAAACAAAAGGAAAATTGGAGAAAAAGTAAAATATCTAATTTGAATTCCAATTTAAAGGATGATTAAAATAACTCAAGAAAATAGTATTTGAGTTTTTTTTTTATTAACATTATTTGAAATGGTTGGTCATTTTCATTTAAAACAATTTATTAATTATTTTCTCGCATATAGAGAGGTTAATCATGTCAAAAATTAGATGTCAAGATTTTGTTGGTTTGAGGTCCATTGAGTCCAAAAAAAGTAGGTCCCGTTCTAACTCTGGACAAAATATCTCAAGAACAAAACGAGCTAAGAAGTTGAAATTTTATATTTAAGTTAGGCACTCCAATGGAACGTGACACGAAGCTTTTGAACAAAATCGACCAAAGAGTACTAGTACTTTACTGATGCACTTTTTCAGTTTTTTTTTCGATTTTCTCATAATTCGCTTCAACGATTTTGTTTAAAATTCATAAATCAATTATTTTTTAGATGCTCTTTGAAATGTATATTCTTATTTTGCCATTGAAATCTTCTGAAGACCACTTTACTCCTATACTTCATAGGAAAGATAGGAGAAATGGTTGCCATGGTAACATAATATCCCACGTTTATAAATTTTACATCTTGAATTCATTTGTACCCTACTTTCGGAAACTAAATATATGTCGATACAAAAAATCTGGTGTGACAAGCACAGAACACACCTTTTAATTACCGAAGGTAAGAGAAAATTTTGTTCTGTGCGACCTGTCACACCAGATTTTTTTAACATACTTAAGAAAATTAAACTAAATGAGATTAATAATAGTTAAAAAAACAAAAAACAGATGAATATTCATGAGTGGCTATAATCTTTTGATCATAAGCGTGAGTTTTTGGTCAAATATTCTCTCCTCTCCCCTCCTCTCTCAGGGGAGAAAGAAGCCAAAGGTCAACTCCCTTTATATCCAATTTAAACTTTGAACCCTAAATTCCTTCGTTCTCCTATTAATATATATAATTCTATTTTACTTTGTTCTTAAACTATAATTTAACTATTAAACATTCATTAATAATACTGTATACTAAATAAATGGTTGTTTAAGAAATTATAAATGAATTTTATTCCATTTTGAATGTAAATCAAATAAATTATATTTTCAATAAAATGTGAGTCTTGATATTATTCACATTTGAGTAAAAACAAAAACAAAGTTAAAATAAATTCAAGGCCGGTTGCTTCACTTCTAGTCTACTAGTAAATTTACCAAGGCAAGAGCATGTAAAAATAAGATAAAAAAATAAAATTAAAAAATAAAAATTAGAAAATTAAATAAAATTGGGTTGTTAAAATGGATAAAGGGGGGTTTTAGTACATCTAACTTGAATATGAAAATTGAAGTTCTTAAGATTTTTTGTTCATAGATAGGCCGACCCATTTTTTTGGACTCATGGGACCTTAAAATGGATTTCCATCAAAATCCCGACATCCAATATCTGACATGAATCCAATATTTCTCTTTCTATATATATAAAGGTAAAAGAAAGTAAAAAAAGAGTGCTGCCATATTGTGTGTAATGTAACACCAGCAAATGTGTTAATTTTAAGAGTGATATTCAAAAGACTTTTTTAAGTGTATTCTCGGACTAAATTAATTTTTAATTTTTGTATTTGACTTTGAAGTTTATATTGTAATATTTTTTCAATAAAATATTGTTTGATAATTTGTTTTTTTTACCCCACAGGTCTATGCCCGTTTGTCTGTATATATGGAAGATTCTGTGAATGGCCAGTTAGCTGGGGCCTTAAATGGTTTCATTCTAAAATTTTTAATTATTATTATTATAAATCCACCTTAAAAAAAGCTGACTGGGGGGGGGAGGATATTTTGAAAAAAAAAAAAAAATTTGTTTCTGATGAGCCTAGAAAGTTTGATTTTTTTTGTGATGTTTTCCACTTTACACTATTTCTTTTTTTTATTCTATAATTATTATATGTGTTTTATTATAATTATTAAACTTGGTCAAGAATATAGTCTTGGCTGAGGATGGTGGAGATCGGCCTTCCTGTTTGAATTCTGAAACAAAATTTTATATCCTTAAAGAAGACCTTCTAAGGATTACAGGAAAATTTTTCATCCTGAAATTCCTATAACCTTTTGAGTTATTAATTTTTGAAGTTACGATTTCCCCCATAGAAAATATATTTATGTATTCTTTGCATTTGTGTATTCTATGAAGTGTAAACAAATCGTCAAGCAGGCACTGGATTGGTATAATAATTATTTTCTTCTCATAATTAAGCAAATGCGAGAGGGGGCCTGGCACGGGGGATTGTAACACTCACCACAATTGTTGCAGTTAAGTGATGCCAAGCGCTGCGAAAGCTCGGGATTGGTGACCCCAAGTAATCTGCGTGTGGAACGCCCCCCCTCCGGTATCCATCAGTACTTGTATTGGTCTCTGTAGCTGAAAAGGGTTTAAAAAAAGGGGGCTAGAGGTGGATAAATAAATCAATAATTGTTTGAAACTTATTATATTTTCGACATTAATTCAAGATACCGTGTGAAATTTAATTTAGCGAGGATCAGAATACCAATATCAGTTTAATAAATAAAAACTTTTTAATTTAAATTTCGTTGCTTTCTCTTTTGTTTTTTTCTAAACTGAAATTCGAATCCCCGATGATCGACGATGAAGGATTTCAATCTTGTTATACCGTAGATTGACTTGAAAGAATAAGTAAATAAAGATGTAACAATATATACAAAGAGAAAAGAGAGAAAAAAAAAGGGCGTAAAGTCGCTTTTCGTGTAAATGGTAATTGGAATAACATCTATTGCATAAGTTTGTTATTCCAGGTAATGGCTAAGATGTAAGAGAAGGGAGAGAGAGAAAATCTCCACGCCAAAATAAAAGACAAAGGGGCTTACGGTTAGTCGCACAAATGCCTAGGGCATATAATACAAAACCGCAACGCTATTCCGTTGGATGAATCTATTTCCATGGATAAATAACGCAATAAAAAAAAAAAAAAGAATCAATCCCACTGAATATATAGGCGAACACAAGGCGACGGACGGATTGTGTTTTTTTGTTATATATATATATATATAAAACAAAGGAGGGTGCATGTAAAAACAATATTGCCAGGTGGAGACACCGAAAGAAATAGAATTCATATTAAGGAATTAACTATTCAATTATAACTGGATAAAAATTCAATCTTTTTTTTTTAACGTAATGGAGTGATTGACATTTTTTTTTTTTGTGTTTTGGTCATTTTATAAAATCCTCTCTTGTTTTCATTTAACACACACACACACACACACATATGGGGATTTTATTACATGATAGGTTAATATTTTTATGTCATTTAAAAATTTGTTTTTAGACAACGACTAATCCATTATTTTTCTATCAAAATTTTGTTTTAGAATACAAAAAAAATTTCCAGCATTTAAATGTCTATTACTTTCTCTTATCTATATATATATATATACTACCAACGCCGCGGCGTCCAGGTCCAGGTCCAGGAGGCGGCGCGCCGCCTCCTGGACCCATCCACCAAGAAAGAAAAAATTATTATTACTATTCCAATCCAGTGCCTGCTTGAAGATTTGTTTACATTCATAGAATACATAAATACAATTGCTAAGGGAGGACTTGAGGAATTAATAAGTCAGGAGAAATTTTAGGGGAAGCAAGTCTTTTTTCTACCTTCTGTATTTATTCTTAAGTCAGTAAGAAAAAAATAAAAAATTTAATTATATAACCATTTTTATTATTATTCATTTGAGAGATGTAATTATTTCATTATTAAAATTAATTAGCTTTAATTTTTTATAAAGAGAGATAGAACCAAGGGCGGATCCAGAGGTGTTTCTCGGGGGGGGGGGGGGTAATCTGGTGTGACTGGTCGCACAGCACACAATCTTTTCTTAAAGTTTTACATTAAAAATAAATTTTTTTGCGAAAAAAAGTATTTTTTTTCAAATCTCGGGGTGAGGGGGGGGGGGGGGGGATTACCCTTTACCCGCCCCCTCCCCACCTTGTATCCGCCCTTGGATAGAACACAATACTTTCCAATAAAGAATTCTAGATTTGTGGACACCTTAAAAGGGGGCTCCATTACCCTTAATTTGATATAATGATAGCCCAAAACCACCCCCGGAAAATTCTCAACACAAATTTTTATTACTTTCTGTGTTCTGTGTTTGTCACGAAAGTTTTTATTTATTTATATATACAGTATATTTGATTTTTTACAGTACAAATTGAATTCAAGATGTAAAATTTATAAACAAAAAAATTTGTATATTTTGTAAGAGTTTCTCCTATGAAGTACAAAAGTAAAGTGTGTTTCAAAAGATTTCAAGGGCAAAATGGGAATATACATTTTAAAAAGCATCTAAAAAATAATTATAAATTTTAAACAAAATCATTAAAGGGAATTATGAGAAAGACGAAAAAAACTGAAAAATTGCATCAGTAAAGTACTAGTACTTTTTGGCCGATTTTTTTTAAAAGCTTAGTTTCAGGCCACAGAGAGGTGCTTAATTTAAATATAAAATGTCAACCTTGTAGCTCTTTTTGTTCTTGATATTTTGTTCAAAGACAGACAGAATATTTTGTGGGACCCATTTTTTGGACTCATGGGTCCTCAAAACATTTCCATCCAAATCTCGACATAGAATTTTTGACATGAATCCAATATTTTCTTTCTATATATATATATTAACATATATATAGGAAAGTAAAAAACAGTTCAAATAAAAATAAAAAAATTTAAATATTGATTATATAGTCTATATATTTTTATTTTATTTTAAAAAGGGTAAATTTTTCGCCAAATTCGAACATTTGCAGTTTCTATTAGCAATAGGGATAAGCCCCATGTGAATATTTAATCTGCCAACACCAATTCTAAATTATATCATTCGAGCCAAAAAAAAAAAAAAAAATATCGACTCAAATTCATTTATTCTCCCATTTGGGATAAAATTTACTACGTTTTTTTTTTGTGTTCACCCCTCACAGGAGTTGAGGATATCATTAAAGTTTTATTTTTTTAAAGTCTACTAATTTCCATTTTCACTTTATTAATCCTATTGGTTGGAGGGTTCGCACATTTTTTTTTTTTTTATCTCCAATACCTGAACCTATACAAGTCCGGAAATGGTTAAATCATGTTCTGAAATGTGCAAACCTTTAGAAATTTCATTATTGGAATATAGATAAAAATTAGTCAAATATTTAATAAAGCGTTACTTGATTTGATATTAGATCTTTTTTTTTTTTTTTTTTTTGCAAAACAAAATCAATTAACGCACTCAGAAAAATCAAATTTGTACATTTCAAATGATTTTCAGAGTACATCATGATGAAAAATTTATATTTAGAAAAAGAGCTATTTATTAATAAAACCTGGTTCTGACTCATCAGATTTTTTGAATCGAAATTAACATGCAAATCCCCATATGGGGATTTAACATTGGCTCTATGGAAGAAAGAGCCGGAAAATGAATTTGAACAATCTCAAATACTACATCAGTAAATTGTACTTCAAACAATTTTCACTAAAAATTTTACTAATATACTTTTTAAAGAGCATCTAAAAAATATTATGAATTTTAATCAAAATTTTAAAAGCCAATTTTGAGAAAATCAAAAAAACGGAAAAAAGTACATCAGCAAAGTACTAGTGCTTTATGGCCGATTTTGTTGAATTTATTATTTTAACTGTCCGGGAGGGTACCTAACTTAAATATAAAATTTCAATCCAGTAGCATGATTCCTTCATGCTTAAAATCGTTACACACTGTCAGACAGTGGGACACACTTTTTTGGACTCAGGGGACCTTTGTATATCCATGAAAATCGATTTTTGACATGATTGTAATAATTTCTCACTATTTATTACATTATTACATATCCACATATCTCTTTTAGAACCCTTTTTGGGGGCTGATATTTTAAAAATAAAATTTATTTTTTTTTTCAGTTAATAAAAATTCATTAACTTGACATTTTATTTTTACTTACAAATAAAAACAAATAAATATGTTAATTTTTATGTGTTGAAAACTTGTCATTGAATATTTTTTTTTTTAAACATTTTTTTTTTTTTGTCCCTAAGGCTATTAGGTGTCGAAAAGATGTAGATTGATGGTTTTTTTTTATGAGAAACCCTCTCTAACCAGCCACACTCTCTCTCTCTCTGGAAATTGAACCTAAAGGACTTCCAAGTTCCCATAATAGTGAGGTTAAAAAAAAAAAAAACATCAAGTTTTTTTGTTTTACTTTTGTGTATTAATATTTTCAAATAAATCAATAAAAAA
>JAKCPI010009743.1:0-55628 GCA_023213315.1 Euborellia annulipes
CCCCAAAAAATTCAATATAAGGCCCCCTCTTCTAGTGCCGCCCCCAGGCCCCCAACTGCCTCGGTACGCCTCTGGGTAAGATATACCACTAACTTAGTTTTAAGTTAAATAAAATAGTTCGTCATTTCACATCCGTTCTTCATTCCGTTTCTTGGCAAAACCCACTTGACTCATCCTTACTTAACTGCTTTGATTCCCTAAAGACTATTTAAATACAACTGTGTTCTTGGAAATTACAACACTATGAAGGGAAAGGTCGAATTGGCTTGAAATTTGCATGATGGATAGGTGGTCACTGAGGCAGATGCAAATTATTACAAACTCAGAAAGCACATAGAGTCAATTGTCAAACTTAGGAAATTGCATCAGTGAATCAGGAGTTTATTCATGAGAACTGAAAGAAATAATAAATATTACGAACAAATAAAAAATCACCATTTTGGAAATCACTAACTATTATTAGTGATCGCTGATTTGATCGTGGCAATAATCTTTCTTTTGACTTTGGATGTAAAATTATATGGACATAATACATGAGAAAACGTTGAATTACGTAATTTAGGTAAACCTTGAATGTACTCAATCAAGTCAGGACTTTATCCTTAGTGTCTTCTAAAATATTTTAATAAGTATTATCATGAATAAGCTAATAAGCCTAGGGCTTTATTTCTAAACAAGAAAGTAAATTTTATTTTATATATAGGCAACTTCTTCAGTTTCCTCGTTTAATACAAAAAACGGGGGAAGGGGAGGCTGGCAACAGAGTATAGTAACAGTCACAAAGGTTGTCGTGAGGCAAGCCGCTTGTATCGTCATGGCTTGTAGCGTCACGGCCCTTGACGTCACGACTTGTAACGCGACATGCTGATAGAAGAGCGAAAAAAATTTGAGAGGATCAAATAAAAAGTTTCACTTTAAAAAGTCATCATTTTTACATTTGTCAAAAATAATAATTTAATAAAAATAAAAATTAGATGTAAAACATCTAACTTCCCCATAAATAAAAAGATAAACGTTTATTTTAAAGCGATATCAGAAAAAAAAGAGAGCGAATCCTTTTGAGAAAAGACGATTATTTAAAAATAAATGGTTGATTTAATAGGTTGAATTCCGACCTGAGTGTGATAAAATATATTTACTTTTCTCGACGAGGTTAAGAGAAGGTGGTTGGGGCGGGGGTGAGGGGAGGCTTAAATTTAAACGAATCCAGGCAAATTGTTCTATAGAATGGAAGGAAGGAAGGATGGGCTACACAAAGAGATATACCGCAACCACGTATGCAACCGCAAATACCCCGTGACTACGAGGGGAGTCCCCGGAGGCCGTTTGTCCTCGGGTCGAAACCCCGGGGTGGTCCTCAACCCCCCCAATATCCCCTTTTCCTCATACAACCCCTATACACCCACAACTTCCTTTCCTTCAAGGCGATTTATTCGCACAAAGCGCGCGCACGCGAATATTTCGCCGAGTTTTTAATTTTAAATTATTTTCACCTCAGCTAATAGCGGCGCTAACTTTTTTTTTTTTGTGCGCGAGTGAAAAAGCGTTTACCTTCCTGCAACAGAGGGAAAAAAAAGAGAAAACTTATTTTGTACCGTTTATCAAGTTTAAATTCAACGGGAAAAAAATAATTTCATATTTATAGTGGCGGTACTTTCTTGCATATCTATTCATGGTTAGAAATAAAAAGCTCAGCTTTATAAAAATTTGTTTTTTTTTTTTTTTTTGCACTCATAAAATATAAGCATTTAGCCACTAAAAATTAGCAAAACTTTTCTTTAGCATTTGACCTATGTCCAGAGATAGAGCTTCTGGTGCCAAAGGGCAAGTACTCGTATCCCGACTCATGCACCGGATTGAATTGGCTATCAATCAATTTAAATAAATAGTAACAGGGTCTAAATGGCATCAGGTTCCGAAAAAGTCCGCCCCTATTTAAATCAGTAGAGGGACAGACATCTGGGTCTGCTCTAACTCACTACTTTGGTTTAGCCTCACCATCAAAAACATACTCCCACTCTTCTTAAATATATCTATGAATCAGTTAAAGTCAGAATCAAGGTATTTTGAATACAAATATATAGAGACCGGATTTTAAGCAAAATGCTTATAGCAGAATCAGTCGCGGATCCAGAGGTGTTTCTTGGGAGGGGGGGGGGGTAATCTGGTGTGACTGGGGACTTCGGTAATTTAAAGGCGCATTTTGTATTTGTTTGCCAGAATATAAATACAATTCAAATTTTTAATTATTAATTTTTAAAATTTTACATTAAAAATACATTTTTTTCAAATCTCGGGGGGGGGGGGTAATTACCTCCTTTACCCCCTTGTATCCGCCCTTGATCTGAATTTTATAAGAAACCATTAGATATTTAATTTCTACACGAAAAACGAAAAACTAAGTGTATTGAGATTGTTTTTTCTATTTTTTTTTACTTTTTGTGATTTTTCATGCTTTTTTTCTCCTTCTTGCTTATTTGAACTTATTTTACGAATATTTATATAATTTTTAAAAATAATTCAAAACATTATTCAGCAAAAACGTTCATGTATAGCAAATTCTTCGACAAATGCGTAAATTTCGGGGCCCCAGCCATGAGAAAATAAATCAATATCTTAATAAATAAGAAATTATATATAATATTTAAGATATTATATATATCGCGTATGTGAGCCGCGAAATTTACACAATTAAATATTTATTAATTCATACACCCGAAAAAATAAGGTCTAGGTAACTAGATCACAGTGGGACCACAGGGCACTCTGAGTACAAATCGGAGGATCCGTGGTTCGACTCCCGGCGGCACCACCTTATTTTTTCGGGTGTATAAATTAATAAATATTTAAATATATCTTGTTCTTAATATGTAAAGTTTGGACCCAGGAAATCTAGAGGATTTTTATTACAAGCGAGGTGTGAGTACTTCAAGAGAATCTCTCTGACCATCCAATTAAAAATAATGTCAACAGGAATCTAGTTAAAAATTGATTGAAGATAAGGCAGACAAACAAGAAAGGATATTGCTTTTAAATAAAATATAAAATCCCTTAAAAATAATCAACCTCAGTGGTAGGCCGTAGAGTTTGTCTCTTGCCCTAGAGGTCGGTGGTTCGAAAAAAATTTATTTCAATTGAATCCACTATAATCAATAATCGAAATATTTAGGAATGGCCTCCGATGCCGTAAAACATTTTTTAATTAACGGGTTATTAAGTCAATTTATATAATAATTTCATCATTGACTTTGTTTTGTGATTATTCAGAAAAGTATTTAATAAGTTCTGAAGTTGAATGTCATTTTCTTTATCAGAAAGAGCAATTAATAAGTAAATTAAATAGGTCTAAAGAAGGGGGATCAAGGGGGGTAAAGGGGTAATTACCCCCCGAGTGAAAAAATACCTTTTTTCGCAAAAAAATGTATTTTAATGTAAAATTTTAAAATTAATACTTAAAAATTTGATGGGTATTTATATTCTGGCAAACAAGTATTCAATGCGCTTTAAATTACCGAATTTAAAAAAAAATAGTGTGTGTGCACGAGTCACACCAGATTACCCCCCGAGAAACACCTCTGGATCCGCCCTTGGTCTAAAGACTTCATTCATATAAAAGATGGTAAAATGATAATCATCACATTCTAGTCTTTATATTAAACAATTTATAAAGCTTGTATGGTAGAGGGGAAATAATATTCTATGATTTTTTTTCTCATATCTTGTTTCCAATCTAGCCAACTTTGCAAGAAAAGTTGGAGCCTTTCTGCTCCATATGTTAGATGGACTTGCTTGCATATTACAATATAGGAAATGTTCTTCTCCCTTTATTTTCTTTTTTCTCTTCTTATTTTTTTAAAGGAATTTAAAGTATAATTTTAAATTGTGAAGCCCTAACAATAAAGAAAAAGTTTTACGTAAAATAAATATTTATAGACCCTCGAGCTTGGTGTAGGAGTTAGCGTGCTGGCTTTATATAAGTGTCGCTGGTTCGGACCCCAGGCAGGCCGATGATTTTATTTAAGCCATTTGGATATCAAATAGCTTAAATAAGAATGCCTGGACCCCCAATAGATATATTAACAAAATACGAGCATCGTTAAGTCTTAAATGGCCTAAGTTGCTGAAAACACTGTTTGAATGTGAATGTGAGTGGGAAAAAAGTGTGAGTATTAAAAAAAAATATTTAGAGAGTCAATGTCAGACATATCGATCCAAACTTGTTTTGAGATAGGACAATTTTAATTTAGACTGTTTTTGTAAAACTCAAAAAGCTGAACATTTCTGTATAGGCCTATATACAATTTCCAAATATCGATATGATTCGTACGTTTTTTTTTTTTAATAATTAATAAAATTTACTAACATCATTATTATTTTTTATTTTTTTTACAAGAATGTGAGTGTTTTTTATTGGCGAGGCCAAACGTCCCATTGCTCCCGGTAATCGAACCTAGGATCTCCAGCCTTTCCGGGGCATCGGTGTGCTGCCCATTCCACCAGGCCACCGGACCTTCTGCCTTGGGGTCAAGGGGCGTTTTGGTCTCGCCAATAAAAAACACACTCTTGTGAAATATATCTATGACTCAGTTAGAGTCCGATTCGAGGTATTTTGAATTCAAATATATCTAAAAATATTTAACCAATCATTATTTATGTTTTAGTTTTGTGTTAATTTTTGTTGCATAAAATATAAACTTGGAATGATTTCATATGATAACCATTTATAGAACCAGAGGGGGACAAATAATTATAACAACCTTGATTTTGAATTTAGGACATCATCCCCTCTCTAACCATTATACCTGATCAATGAATACAAAACAAGGCCATGTCTAATTTTATCGGAATATCTATTGAAAATTTAATTTGAAATATAGATTGTATTCTAACTTTAGTCATGTGAATTTAAATTTATTTATGAATTTAATTATAATCTCATTCAACAACATTAACATCATAAAAACTTTTTGTCGGCAATTTAATTTTCAACATTCTCTCTAGGTTAACTTAATTTAATCTATTGATAATCACAAAGGGAGTAGAAGAGAGAGAGGGAGAGACGGTGGAAAAAGGAGGTAGTTAACTCCTAGTAGTTTTTAATATATAAATTAATGAATTTAAGTGAAAATTAGAAGAGCTTGTTGGTTTGTGAATAGTGTTAAGACCTTGAGCCTTGGAAATTAATATAGATGATTATATCCATACTTAAATTTTAACTAAATATATTATATAAATATGGACAAATATTATAATAATAAATACATACACTAATATTAAATCTTTCGAAACCTTTATGAAATAAAATATAGGCCACAAGAATTAACCAATATTTAAAAAAAAAAATATTTATTAATAAATATGCAGGTCATGAACAAGTTCTGTCATTTGCATTATTTTTTAATTTTTTTTTTTTTTGTTTTTTTGTAAAAAAAATCCATTAAAAACGAAAAGCTTGTTTAATATAATGATTAGCTGGGTTATGTTACAATCGATTATTGTTAAAAAGGAATCATCTCTCATATAAAACATGATTTAAAAATGTTACGTAAAGCGTGAACAAATTTTTTTTTTTTTTGGAAAGAGTAAACGAGATAGCTAAATGATCATTTGTGACCATCTCTTTAAAAAAAATGTAAAATAAAATTACAAGAAGAGCATTGAAATGATGATAGTTAAAAGGTGGAAACAAATTGAAAATTCTCAATAAAATCCTGATAATAACTAACTTAAAAAGTAAAAATGTGTAGTTTTTTCTTTGAATTAGGTCTTTGGATATAAAATTTTTATCGATTATATTAAAAAAAAAAAATTATATATTAAAACATGAGATTGGTGTGTGTGTGTTAACAAAATATATCAAGAACGATAAGAGTTACGAGATTGAAATTTTATATTTAAGTTAGGCAACCCCCTGAGGCGTGAAAATAAACTTTTAAACAAAATCGGACAAAGAGTACTAGTGCTTTACTGATGTACTTTTTCAGTTTTTTTCGATTTTCTCAAAAAATTCGCTCTAACGATTTTGATTAAAATCAATTATTTTGTAGATCCTCTTTAAAATGTATATTCTCATTTTGCCATTGAAACCTTATGAAGACCACTTTACTCCTGTACTTCATAGAAAAGATAGGAGAAATGGTTGCCATGGTAACAAAATATAAATATTTTTTCATGTTTATAATTTTACAGGGCCCTCGGGGCGTGGTGTAGAGGTTAGCGTGCTAACCTCGTATACCAAACGTCGCGGGTTCGGACCCCAGGCAGTCCGATGATTTTATTTAAGCCAATTGGATACCAGATGGCTTAAATAAGAATGCCTGGACCCCATATATGTATATTTATTCAATAACGGTTATCGTCAAAGTCTTATATGGCCTGAGTTGCCGAAAAGACTGTGTGAATGTGTGTGTGAGTGTGAGTGTGAATGAGAAAAAAGTGTGAATGTTTAAAAAAAAAAAAAAAATTTACATCTGAATTCAAATGTTCTGTACTGTCGGGAACTAAATATATGTCGACTCAAAAAATCTGGTGTGACAAGCACAATACACAACTTTCGATTACCGAAGGTAAGAGCTGTGGGACCAGTCACACTATATTTATTATAAATAATTACTGCCTAGATTACTTGGAAAACATTAATAAGACATTGTTCTGCTCTTGTATATTTATTGTTTACTGAGATACTACTAGATATCCTTTTAAAAATTGAGTTTGTTTTGCTATTTTTAAATATGTATACTTGCAATTGAATTGGCTACCAATCAATTGAAATAAATAGGGACGGGGTCTATAAATGCCTACTTAGAGTTAGTTATCAATAATTAGTTTATAAATTTTTAACTGGCAAGTGATAAAAACCAGATAAGCTTGTAAGTGATTCTGATGGAAATGTGGAAACAGCTTCCCAGTCTGCTGAATTTCTCCAACCCACAACCCTGCTGAGTGTCCTTTCGCCTTCGTCTTGCGAAACCGCATGAATTAATTGCATTCGTACAGGTCTAACCACATTAAATACAATGACACTAGGCGTGCTGCTCGCTGGTGGAGAACATTCTAATAATAGATATATATAAAATGCGGAATGTTTCAATCTTAAAGGGAGCCATATTGGGAATAAATTATAGAAAATAATCAATTACCAATTTCATATTGGGACATCTTTGCGGTATATAATTAACATAATGATAGAGAAGTATATTTGAATGTGAGTCAGTCTGTCTCAAAATTCTAAGCTCTATAAATTTATTATAGTACGCATTACGATCCGAGAATCATTGCTTCGCTCCTAATCACAAGAGATACAAATTTATTTAATTTATACTAATTTAAATATGTGCAGTCTAGATGTTGCGGTAGGCTTAAAAATGTATCTACTCTAGGCCAGTGAATCCCAAAGTGGTGTCCCAGAGGTCGACGACGACGTCCTACAATGGATCCATGTGAGCGAAAAATAATAAGGGGTCTGTGAGATGTAAACGGGGGTCCACGATAGTTGCCATTCTTCAAAGTTAATAAAAAAATCTGGTGTGACTGGTCGCACAGCACACAACTTTCTCTTACCTTCGGTAATTTAAAGTTGAGTTCTGTGCTTGTCACACCAGATTTTTTCAACAAGATGTATTTAGTTTCCGATAGTACGGTACATTCGATTTTCAAGATGTAAAATTATATGTGAAAATTTTCATATTTTGTTACCATGGCAACCATTTCTCTTATCTTTTCTATGGAGTACAAGAGTAAAGTGGTCTTCAGAAAATTTCAAAGGCAAAATGAGAATATACATTTGAAAGAGCATCTAAAAAATAATTGACTGAACCCTAGCCATGAAGATGGTCCAGTAGCGTAACTAAGTGGGGGCGAAGGGGGGCTCTCGTCCCTCCCCCCGCCCCAGGCGCATCAAGCCTTTGGCGCCCCTCAATACCGAAATAGGGGCCCTAGGGCATCTAAGATATATCCCAGGAACGGTGATTTTATCATATTCTTTCCATAGATTGTCCAAAAAATTGATAGTTTTCTTCTAAATTATATTAAAACTTAAACAAACGGCGCCCTAGTTGAGCTTCGTCCCCTCCGCCCTAAAAGGCTAGTTACGCCGCTGAGATGGTCGCATGGTCGAGCGAAACGTCGTTGTGGGTTTAATAAAGAAAGTGGTCTTCGAGAAAAAAAAGTTTGTGGACCTCTGCGGTAGACTTTATTAAATGTTATTCTCAAAAGTGAAAATTTATTCAACCCTGTTTTTTGCCTAATTTAATAAATTTGTTATTAATGAATAATTCATAATAAATCACAATACACGCACACATATTCATCCTTTCCTTATGAATTTTCATTGGCATAATAGTTAAAGAGAAAATCCCCTTAATCCTGATGAGATAGGTAGGATAGGATGTTTACCTCGAGAAGGTATCCATCATCAACTCGTGAAGATGATAAGTCCTCCGATTCAACAACCCCTAAGCCTTTTTAAAGTCCCTCTAGCTAATTTCTGATTTTTTTTTTTTTAAGATAATTATCATCCATTTTCAAACAAGAGTGGAAGGATTGTCATTAAATTAATGAGATTTCCACCACGCAGTTTTTAGGCTTTGTCTGACAAAGCCCGGATTTCTTTTGTGTGTATGTGTATTTGTGAAACGAGTGTTTTTGACGTAGGATGACTTGTCTATATTCACAAACACAGACAGGCATGTTCCACTAATGATTAGAAATTGCATGAGAAATTTCATTTCTTTTTATGAATGAAGAACATGCTTAATAAATATATTTTGCATATTAAAGAACAATCGAAATATAGCTGTAGGTATAAGAGAATGGAGGATCCAGAATAAAATAAGAGAAAGTAAAATCAAAGTCTTGAAGGTGCGAGTCTCGAAAACCTGTTAGAACACGATTGACTACCGAGTTACTCGAGTAGGCGGCAAGAGATGGCGTTAGTTTTTCCCATAGGAATACAAGGGATTTATTCTATTTCATTTTAAATATTCCAGCTGATTAATTAAGGGTAAAAAATTAATTATTTTTTAACACAATGTTTACTAATTTAATTACCTACAAGTTATAGAGCGGATTTTTTAAAAATATCTTTTATTTAATGCGATTAATCTAAAAAAAAAATTTATTTTTTCGAAAATCAAAAAATGGGCTTCTATAAGTTGTAGATATTTTAAATAGCTGTAATTTTAAAAAAAATTGAGGTCGATAGCTTCAAAATTATGGCCGCTAGAAACTCCCAAAATTAGCAACCCAATACGGGCACCTGAAGAAGATTGCGATTTGCCTGCGAAACATTAACCAAAAAGTCAAATAAATGCAATCTTCAAAGAATAATTTACATTATAATCTTTAATTATTTATTATAAACTTTTTTTAAGACCTTTTTCGGACATCTGACACTAACTTCTTATTTATTTAATTGGTAGCAAAAATAATTTAAATGAATTTTGGTCGCTACTGACGATATTGCGTAACTAAAACGGTCGTCGCATGTCTGGAAACATTTTAAGAAGTTTCTACAACAAAAGACAGTCAGTGAGAGAGGAAAATTTTTTAACCTTTTGTATTTATTAATACTATCAGGACCTTTTGGGCCATAATTATGCTGTCACGAAAGCCACTAGACATGTCATGTATGCTGACACAAAGGTTTTCTATTTACTTATGAAAATTTAATATAATTAATAGTATTATTAAATATTAATTAAACATGAAATATTAATATTATATTTGTATTCACTTCATTTAATGAAAAAACATTTGTTAATGATGGGGATATTTTATTAATAAATGAAATATAATTTAATTCTCTTTATATAAATAAATATTTGGAATAGATTTTCTATTCCTTTAATAACTTATGATAACGTTACGTGAATAAATGTGAACTTGAGTCAGACAATAATGAAAATTTAACATGTCATTTGTGCATGGATTTGGAAAATTGATAATAATAAAATTAAACAAAGAATTTAAAAGAATCATTTGTTGAATGAAAATTTAATTAATAATAAATGTAATTCTAATATTTGTGAATTGGTATAGAAATTATTTTATGAAGTCTCCACCGAATACTCTTGAGTATTTATTCCAATGCAGAAAAATTAAGGATTTTTTTTACTTTCTCTTACCTTTAGAGAGAAAGTATTCATTTCAAAAATTCGATGTCGACATTTTGACGGATATACACGTTTCGAGGTCCACTGAATCCAATAAAGTGGTTTTCGCGACATGGTTTGTCTGTGTGTTTGTGAACAAAATATCTCAAGAACTAAAAGAATTTCTATATTGGGATATATAAATCTTTATGCGGCCCGTGGAGTTATGATGCATTCAAAAAAAAATTTGATTTGAAAAACTAAAGATTTTCTTAAAAATTATTAACAAAAAAAGTTGAAAAAGTGGAAAAAAAATTTATTTAGATCCAATTATCGTAACTTAGTTTCAAAACGTCCAACAAAGAGGTGGAACTTAATTAATGGGTCACTATCCGCTCTTTAAGAAGCACAAGCATAAGTCAAACTGAGTATCGATTAGAAATAAGAGAAGTAAGAAAAGTGAAAAGATATTTTAAAGAAAAATATCTAAATATTCCTTAATGAAGCAATTTTCATCTTGCAGAGTCTATACAATCAGGCAAAGTAAACAAACTTAAACATTTAGAATATAAAATTACTTTTTTATTCATATCTCAAAACGAGAAAAAAAGAAACATTACTAAGAACAGAAAAAAGAATTTTTAAATGAATATTATTTAAAATCATTCCTTCTTCACCCGTTTTTTTTTAATGAAGAATTTTTTATTCAGGAAAGAGAGTAATTTTTATTTGATTGAAACCTATTTATTTTTTTCTATCTTTTTTGAAAAAATTGAAAAAAAAAACTAAAAAAGTTCATCATTAAAGTACTAGAAGGGGAAGAGATAGTGAAACTATGTTGCCTAGCATCATCATTGAATCCCCTAAAAGGCCGGTCACTTCAGACTTCAAAGTTTCCCCGAGTTTTTAGTTTTTTGTGCCGTTGAAATTTTTTTAGCTTTGCATTGAAGTGCAATTTACTTCGGCAAATCTTGTGACTTCCCAACCAACGAAGGAGGTAAGTTGACATTGAAATATTGCAGTTTTTGGATATTAGTAAGAATTTAAAATATTATAAAATGTATTGTTCGTTATGATATATAGGCAAAATAAAATCTGCTCGTAATACGGTTCAGAGAGTGCAAATTTTTACACCTTGAATTCTAATACCCAGTATATCGGCGGAAACTAAATATATGTCGACACGTGATAAGCAAGAACACAACTTTGGATTACCGAAGGTAAGAGAAAGTTGTGTGCTGTACGACAGTCACACCAGATTTTTTCCTATGAAGTACAAGAGTAAAGTGTGCTTCAAATAATTTTGTGCTCAAAATAAGAATTTTAAAGAGCCATGAAAGTTTCCATTAAAAAAATATATAATATTTTTTAAAAACAATGTAATTATCACATGTAGAAAACGCATGGGTGGGACTTAATATTGTCCCTCATTGTACCTAATTTAAATATAAAATCTAAACCTCGTAGCTCTTTTCGTTCTAGAGAGATTTTGTTCATTTTGCGGGACCCACTCAGAGGACCTCAAAACGTGTATTTCAATCAAAATCTTGACATCGAATTTCTGTATATAAGCTTAGTTAAGAGAAAGTAAAAAAATTATTCTAAGTTGGGAAAGAGAGTAAGGGGCATCAAAGAAAAGAGAGCCTTTTTTTTGTCTGCCAAATGCCGAAGAAAACGTTTCGGACAAAATTTATTCTTCCATCATCGGTCCCTTTATTTTAGGCACAAAGTTGTAATCGTTCTTGATGCACAAAACACCGTGTACATGCACCTTTTAAATGGGACTAGTTTTTAAAACGACATGAGTGTCTTATTTCATTTCTCTAAAAGACACTCATTTTCAGGGGGTGTAGTGGACGTTCTGTAAGGGAGAAAAATTTTATTTCGAAATTCTAAAGGGAAGTTGGTCAAATAGAGCGTAAAACTCCGCCTTTAGGCCTATATATATATATATATATATATATATATATATATATATATATATATATATATGCGAAGACAAGTTTTCTCGGGTTAAGTCGCGTGGGGTGCTGAGATTTACTCGACGTTTCGGCTCTCCTTTTGGAGCCATTTTCAAGAGAAGGAAGTTAGGAGGTAATGGTGGAGGGGGTTGTTTACGGGGTCGCAGTCTTCCTGGTCCCCAGGTCAATTTGGTGGATGACTCAGAGGCGTGGATTGGTCTCTGGAGAACTGGAGGAAGGTTGGGTGTGTGTAATTGTGTTCGGTTTAGGTTGACTACGGGGCCTCAATCTGCCTACTCCCCAAGTCGGTGTGTTGGTGGTGTGTTTGGTGGATGCCTCAGAGGTCTGGGTTTGTCTCTGAGGAATGGACAGTGGTTGGTTCTGTGTAATCGGGTTTGTGTTTGGTTTGGGTTGACTTTGGGGCCTCAATCTGCCTACTCCCCAAGTCGGGGTGTTAGCTCTTGGTTCCCGGGGTCTCAACCTGCCTACTCCCCAGGCCGAGAGTGTATATATATATATCTTTATATATATGGAAGATATAATTACTAGCTACCCAAAGCCTGATGGAGAAATAAAATAAAAAATAACTACTAGCTGCGCCGCGGGCTCCGCATTTGGTTAGGGGAGGGGGACTTCCCTTTATTAGGGCGAATAAATATTATATTATTTATTTCAAAGATTTATAGTTGTGTGCAGAAATATTATTGGTAGAGTGTATTAAAGAATCCCACTAATCCTATATTGATCCAGCAAGTATTGTTTTGCTCTGGGAATGATCTCTACCAAGATCGAAATAAGCCGAAATAAAAAAGTTATTTTATTTCAACTTTGATTTGCCCACTCATTTAAAGTCATTAGTATTTTCAAAAGAGAATATACCGGGTATATATTGGAATAATGGAGAAACCGTCTTTTTAATCATAGCGTAGAATGGAATGTAGTTGCTTCAAAAGCAGGACCTTTTCAACTACTCTTATTTGAAACAAAAGCTTGTTGTATGGCATGGAGGTAGAGGAAAAAATTTGCACAATAAACTAAGTTTGAATTAAAAAAAAAAAAAAATAGGTCAATAAATTTCTCGAGGATATCTGAACAGGGTTAGACCCGACATGGATCCGTTCAATTAATTTATTTAAGTTTTGATTTCATCAGGCTCAATATCTCATTGTTTTAAAATCTATGAGACTATTTAATTTTAACACAATAAAATGAGGTTCGGAAGGGATGATTTTAGAGACAAGAGGTGGGTGGGCGATCGTCTCTACCTAAATACGCCAATGTAAATAAAAAGGAGGAAGGGCATCTAAAAAAATATTTTTTCTCAGATAAGCCATAACATGATTATTATTTATTAAAAACGAAACTAATGATTTTTTATATTGACTACGTATTAAAGATCCTAAGAAAAATAAGGGAAAGTAAAAATAGAACATAATAAAAAGAAAGGTGACATTCAAGGAACAATTTTATATACAGTAAATACAGGAGTGATACTCACAATACAAAAATATAGGGTAAGAGAAAGTAAAAGAAAACAGAGTCTATTAACCTCCTACCCCCCGCTCCCCTAGAGATAAATTCTGGAACACAAAATAACTTGGGCCTACTTGATGTAAAAAAAAGGTTAGTTATTTCATTTATATTCTGGGGCTTTTTTATGTACATTATATTCTTACCTTGAGTTTTGGAGAATTCTTTTCTATCTTTTAGATGCTGGCTGCCCATGTGTCACTCCTTGAAATGTTGACTTTAAATCTGAAAATAAAAAAATAAAAGTAGTAAGCTAACATGTTATTATTATAATTGAATTATTATATTATCTTCACTATATTTCTGAATGCCGTATGCCAATAATTTGCTATTCATTTATTTATTTTTAATATTAAATGATTATGTTATTCCCAATTAATATAATAATTTTTTTTAAGAGGTTAAAATGACAACTCACACACAAATGTAATTAAAGAAATAAAATATAATATCAATCAATCATTTAATATTATTTAAAAGAAAACATTATAATTTGAATGTAAATAAATACCTTTTAATATGCCAAAAATAATCAAATGAGATTACGAAAGAAATTATCACGCACAAACTGTCAAACTAAACTTGAAGAGACTAGCAAAGAATATAGAAAAGAAACGGAGCATCCAAAAGAAAATAACTATGCAGTTCAATCAGAATGAAATAATGAAAATTATTTAAATAATTTAAAATATATTTATTAGGGTCCGACCGAAACAAGATTTTCAGCCGAAACCGAAACCGAATATTCGGCCTCAACCTTAGTTTCGGCCGAAACCGTAACCGAAACCGAAACTTGTATTTCCTATAAAAATTTTTTTTCATTTTACCTTTTTTTTTTTTTGAATTTTTTTTTCCTCTCGTGAAAATCATTTTACCTTTTTTTTAGGGAGACTAAAATTTTTTCTCCCTCAAGTGCAAATTATTTGACTTTTTTTTTTTTTTTTTGCATGCGAGTCTCATCCCATTTTTTCAGACTCTGGTTTCGGCCGGCCGAAAGGTTCGGCCACTTTTTGGCCGAAACCGAAACTACGGCCGAAACCATGATTTTTGGCCGAAACTGGCCGAAACCGTAACCGAAACCGAATATTCGGTCGGTTCCTATTATTTATAAAAAAATATTATATTCAATAAAATAAAAAAATAAAAAAATTAGATAAAAAAAATTAATATTTTGTAAAGAGGGGGAGTGGGGGCTACTTTCACCTATATAGGTAATAGAAAGTAAAAATCGAACATATGTTTTAAACACTACGACGTAGAAGATATTCCAAATGCTCAAATAAGTAAGTTGTATTTAAAAAATTTAATGATTCCCTAATAATATTGAGATGATGGCTGAACAATTAGCAGATATGAGTAGAATGGCAGCCAGGAAATAAACAGACAATTTTAACTTATCTAATTTAGATGGAGTAAATGGCACAGGACAACGATAGTTAATAAAATACAGATGGGCGTATTTTATTAACTATCGATTGTCCTGAGGAAGGGCGCGATTTGGGTCCAAAACGTCGGCAATCGAAATAAAATTAGATAAAGATTGATTAAATTTTTTGTCTGATTTCTTTCCTGGCTGCCATTCTACTCATATCTTTTAATAATTTTATTTAAAATTTTTATTTTATTCACACAGTATTAAAAAAACCAAAACGCCATTCATAGTCTCGCCGAGCCAGGTAAAGAGAGGGCCCTATACAATAGAACAACCCCCAATTAGATCAGTTAATAGAGTTATTCATAATCCGGGAGAATTCCCCGGAGAGTGCCTTGAGGGATTTCCAGGCGACATCAATCAGCCGTCATCAACGATCAGCGGTTCGTTTCCTGCACCGGCCACCAAACCAAAATGACAAACCATGCAAATTTTCTCTCTATTATAGCCGGCATTCTACTCAGGTACAAATCCTCTGCTATAAACTAAACAATTATCAACATTCAAATTCTAATTAAATATGAATGGAATTAAACTCAAAGGCTTTAGTCACATCTACAAATATTTATTAATTTTTTTGTGTCGAGATATAGCCCTATTTGGTTTCCACCGATATATTGACCGTTTATTTTGAAAGTGGTGTAAGTCCATTTTCTATTGTTTCGAGAAAATGAAAGGTTTATTAAAAAAAATCTATTTACCGACCAATTTTCAATTGTACAAAACATGGGAATTTTTTAAGAAATTTACCACTAGCATAGAAAATTTACATTAATTTAAGCATAAATTATGTGATACTCTTTTTTTTTTTTAAATAAAAATGGACTTACACAACTTTCAAAATAAACGGTCCATATTAGAATTCAAGATATAAAACATGGGAAAATATTTATATTTTGTTACCATGGTAACTTATCTTTCCTATGAAGTACAAGAGTAGTCTACTTCGAAAGATTTCAAGGGTAAAATGAGAATATACATTTTAAATAGCATGTAAAAAATAATTGATTTATGAATTTTAAAGAAAAATTGTTGAAGCGAATTTTGAGAAAATCGAAAAAAAAAAAAAACTGAAAAAGTACATAAGTAAAGTACTAGTACTTTTTGGACGATTTTGTTCAAAAACTTCGTGTTACGTGCCAGGGAGGTACCTAACTTAAATATAAAATCCCAACCTTCTAGCTCTTTTCATTCTTGAGATATTTTGTTCACAGACCCACCAAGGGCGGATAGAAGGGGGGGGGTAGGTTACCCCCCCCGTTCGAAAAAAAAAAATTTTTCTTTTTTTAAAAATATTTTTTTTTTTAATTTTAAATTTTTTTATTAAAATTTTAATTGATTTTTTTATAAAAAATTTATTTTTAATTTAAAAAAATATAAAAATATAGGCCAGACCCCCCCCGAAAACCTCTCATCCCCCCCCCACACAGACAGACAGACCATGTCGCGAAAACCTCTTTTTTGGATTCAGGGAACATCAAAACGTGTATATCCATCAAAATCTCGACATCGAATTTTTGACATGAATTCAATACTTTCTATCTCTGTATATATTACATATATACATAGCTAAGAGAAAGTAAAATATTTATTTTGATTAAACAAATGAATTTCTTTTAAAATTTGTTTAAAGGCCTTTTTCGGCATCGGAGGCCAATAGATCTCGTCCCTATTTATTTCAATTGATTGGTATCCAATTAAATAAAAATTTATTTATTTATTAATTTTAATATTTAGTTGTTTTAGTTATATTAAAATCTTTTTTTCTACTTCCAAATTTCATTTTCTTCGGCTCCCTTTTCATTTGGCTTCTTCACTCATTTTAATTATTTATTATTATTAAACACTCTCTTTGGCTCTTTTATTTGTTTATTAGCAAATAAGAATTTTTTAAACCTATGAAAAAAAACCTTTTTCCTCCATTAAAAATATTAATCCAGCAGAGTGTATTTTTTTTTATTTAATTATGTATATACAATTATTTTTTATTTATTCATGGAGTAGGGGAGAAAATTTTAAAAATCTTAATTTTATATTAATTAAAATAATTTTGAAAAAGTTCTTTTATGATGAGTTTATATTTACAGAAATTTTTTTTATTTAATTTTATAGCCAGTAAGACAGCTACTTAAGGGGCTACGAAAGTGAAGTGGTTACGCATGTTTTTCCCGCTAAGATGGCGTTGTGTGTCATTAAGGTGCGCGTCTCGAGGTGCTAATTTTGGGACTTTACAGCGGCCACAATTTTGAAGCTATCGACCTCAAATTTTTTTTACTTTCTCTTACCTATGTATATATGTAATATATATATAGAGAGAAAGTATTGGATTCATGTCAAAAATTCGATGTCGAGATTTTGATGGATCTTCACGTTTTGAGGTCCCCTGAATCCAAAAAAAGTGGTTTTCGCGACATGGTCTGTCTGTGTGTGTGTGTGTGTGTGTGTGTGTGTGTGTGTGTGTGTGTTCAATTTTAAGCATGAAGGAATTGAGCTACGAGGTTGAAATTCTATATTTAAGTTAAACACCCCCCGGGACCGGAAAAATAAGCTTTTAATCAAAATCGGCCAAAGATTACTAGTACTTTACTGATGTACTTTTTCAGTTTTTTTCGATTTTCTCAAAATTTGCTCCAACGATTTTTTTTTTAAATTCAAAAATCAATTATTTTTTAGATGCTCTTTAAAATGTATATTCTCATTTTTGCGATTGAAATCTTCTGAAGACCACTTTACTCTTGTATTTCATAGGAAAGATAGTAGAAATGGTTGCCATGGTAACAAAATATAAATATTTTCCCATACTTATAAATTTTACATCTGAATTCAAATGTTCCGTACTGTCGGGAATTAAATATATGTCGACACAAAAAATCTGGTGTGACAAGCACAGTACACAACTTTCGATTACCGAAGGTAAGAGAAAGTTGTGTGCTGTGCGCCAGTCACACCAGATTTTTTTTAAAGTACGTTTAGACGTCGCTCCTGAACCCCCTTAAGAGTTCTCGGGAAATTATTGGTTTGAGAATTATAATTTCTTACACCGTTTATTATAAAAAATAATACAATTTTGATTGCAATCTTGTCTTTCTATGGTTTGTTTTATCTTATTCTCACAAAAGTTTCTATTTTATTTGAAATGGAAGTCTAGTGAATGAATTATTTTATTAGACATTAGCAAATAGAATTGACTAATTTATTTAATTATCCACGCTCTTTATACTTTGTCCTATTTATAAAATTGTTTATATTAAAAGGAAGAAATTAGATTAAATTTATCTCAATCTTAAACAAAAGCTAGATTTAATTAATATTCATCTTTTAAATGAATTTTACTCAAGATTTATTAAAGAGTATAATAAATTGGTTGTTTAAAATAATAGTTAACAATTTATAATAATAATTTGAAAAAATTTTTTAGTTAACTAAGAATAAAGAGAATTATAGGTGAAGTGATTATATTTTAAAACAAAAAACATTATAAATTAAACAAAGAGAAAAAAAATGATATTCGAGTAAATATATGAGGAAGATTGGAAGATTAATAAAACCAACTTATGATAGACTAATCTCTCAACACTTATTTGATCCGGCATTTGGCTCGGCCAATTTCAGTACAAAAAAAAAAAAAAAAATGATTTGATTGAGAGCGCGTCAATAAATGTGCAACTTAAATATGGTACAAATAGAACCCTGTCCCCAGGTTTTCTAAAAATAATTTTACAGTGAATGTTGTTATCAATATTTTTTACATTGTCTGATTGTGAGTGTTGTGTTGATTGATACGTTCATAAAATCATATCTTGTTCCGGAGACAGGCGTCATACAAATATAAAGGTCTACAAATATATTTGTGAAAGTAGTTCATTATAAGCTGAGAAAAAAAAAATGTTTCTAATATACACTTGTATATGGTTCATCATGATTAATATATCATTCAAAAAAGTTTAATATATAAGCATTATTAAAGATGAATAGGTTAGTTAATTTTGTAAGCAAACAGAATCAGATCAAGCTTCAAGTAAGGAAAAAATTTGAAACCGGAGAAAAAAATTTGGAGGAGTAAAAAAAAAGCAGAATTATATTTCCAGACTTCATAAATTAAGACTGAATGGTTTGCTTGAACTGAAAAAAATTGAAACCTGAGAATGGGATATTTAAAGCTAATAATGAGAAAAATCTGTATCAATATCTTCCTGTGTTCTTTCAACAGCCTTATTTCTCAGGACCACCTATCCAGAGGATTAGCACAGATAGTTAATAACGGTCTTGGTGGCTGTTCTAGGGATGGAAAAGGGGCTCGAAAGTCAATTTTCGATTTTGGAATCGATTTGATATTTTTCGATTCTCGGAATCGATTAATCATTTGGAAGTGACTTTTCGACTTTCAAGTCGACTTTTTAAAAATTCTCTAGCTCGTGCTTAGGAGATACTCAGGAAATATTAAATATATTTATTTATCTATAAGATTTATTAAGTATTTAAAGATTTTATTAAATACAACAGGCACACGTGATATGTCACAGAACATTAAAATAAAATATGAAAGTTGAGTATCAAAATAAAACATTAAAATATTGAATTAAAAATGCCTAGATATCTTCACTAACCGATCTTAGAAAGTGTGTTGATTGGTGTGTAATGTGCAAGGGCGGATCCAGAGGTGTTTCTCGGGGGGGGGTAATTACCCCTTTACCCCCCCTTGATCCGCCCTTGGTTATGTGTAGGATTTAAAAAAGAAAAATGAAAGTCAATCAATGGAAACGTTACAAACTATATTAACATCGGATACAAGTAGTGGGGGGGCCGTAAGAAAAAAGTCGAAGTCTATTGTGAATCGATTCTAATCGACTTGAAAGAGTTTCAACTCGATTCTAAAAAGTCGATTATTTTCAGTAAAAGATCCAAGATCCAGTTAGAGTAGACTTTTCCATCCCTAGGTTGCTCTTTCTTCTTAAGAAGTATGGATGATAATTTTTGTTAAAATGGAATCTTAAAGTCCCATACATTATTATAATAATTTCAAAATATAACCTCTACCTTTTCCCTGGATGAAATAATGATAGAAAAAAAATAAAAATGATAACAAAAATTAATCTTGATTGATTTTAATAGTCAAATGATACGTCAATGACTCTTTGTTGAAATAGATTCTAATCTCTGTGATTTCTTCGTGGGGGATGAAGGAATGGAATTCGTAGAAGGGAAAAAAAATAGGGTACGAGAAAGTAATAAAATCGACCTACTACAAGCCAAACGAGTAACATACTAATCCCCGATTGGTTGAATTCAAGTTGGACCGGGTGAGACTTATGGGCCTTGTCTCTCCTCTCTCTCTCTCTCTCTCTCTCTCTCTCAGTATCCTTTCCTCCTCTCGAAAACTCCTTTTCGATTCTTCTTTCTCGCCTCCTCCTATTATAAAACTTTTCTTCTCCTTTCTAGGGAGTCGAATTTCGCTAAACGGCATTCTACTCTTTCTCTACACCCTCCCAACGAACGAAACGAAATGCTCTTATTAAAACGAAGCGAGCGAGCGACTTGGAGTCTGTTCATTATTCATGGCCAGGCTTGCTTTGCTCGCAAGCACTCACACACACATACACACATATATATGCACATTTTGGCACACACGTCTACTTGCACACTCGCATACACTCACACCTTGGACATATTTAGATATGTACCCATTGACGGTCCGCATCTGCGCTCCCACGGCTCTTATTTATTTACTAGCCGAAGTAGCTAACTGACTTGCTGCTGGAGTGTTCGCCGATTTAGAAAACTTTTATCCATAATATTACATAATTAATTAATTCGCAAACAAACAATTGGTTGTATTTCTAGAGCGAAAAGGAAAAAAAGCTAATGAAAATTAATAAAAGAATAAAATTTACAAATTATATCTTCATTTTTCTCTAAATGAAAATACAAAAAAAAAAAAATCATTCGTAGTATTGAACCGGCACAGGAGACATATTAGCTTTGCCCACCAACCATAGGTTGGGCAGGTAAAGTTAATGTAATCGTTAAAAAATTGAAATTTTTCTGAAGCTGCCAAAATGCGTTTTGAGGTCCCCTGAATCCATTTAAGTAGTTTTTGGAATGATGTCTGTATGTGTATGTGTGTCTGTGTGTATGTCTGTGGTAATATTTTTCGTCAACGAAAACTCAAAAACTATTCATCCAATTGTTTTGAAATTTTGCACACATAAACTAGAGTTAAAGGTCATGAACTGGAAAGCTTTTGGTAAACATCGGACCATTAGGGGGCGCTCTAGAGGGGGGGGCAATATTTTTTTCTTACATAAACTATAATTTTTTTTATATATTCAGAAACTAGACTTTCTCCCGAGTAAAATGATATATAATAATTGTATCCTAATTTGTCATAAATTTGTTAAAAAATCATTTAAATTCGAAAATTATGCATTGCAACAGAACAAAATCAAAACAAATAAACAAACGCGTTGCGTTATTTCTTTGAATAATGGGCGGGCAAAGTTGTGCGCTCGGCTTAGTTCGACCCTTTATTTTAATAATAATAATAATAAAAAAAGAAATAAATAATATTATTAAAAATAAGGCAGAAATGAGAGATGCAGCTAAGGTCATTTCTTTATTCATTTAATTCACACAGGTGACGTTTCGGTTCCGTGTTTGAGTCATTCTCAGAGCTGGTGAAAAGTCATTATGAAAGTGTCATAATCGAATTTATACATTGAACAACTCTTATATAAAAAATATATACACAGTATGAGATGACCAGGTACATAGGCCTAATGAATGATATTATATTTGAAATCATTTTTAGTTTTTTATTTCTAAGTGATTAAAAAAGATATCTTGAAAGTTTGATTTTTTTAACCCTTTTCGGCTACTGAGGCCATTCAGGGGTTTGAATTTATTAAATACGTAGTATAGCTACCAGGGGACGTTCCACAGGTTGATTGCTCTAAGTCACCAATCCGAGCTTTAGCCGCGCTTGGCATTGCTTAATTACAACAATTGTGGTAACTGTTACTTTTCACCGTTGCCAGGCCCCCCGTTTCATTATAAGAATTTTTAATTTATTTTTTTTTTGTTATTGATTACATGTTGCTCATCCATTGAAACGCTTGTTTACAAATTATGTTAATTTAACTTCGTGCTTATGTTTATTTTATGTTTATGTCTATGTGTTTTGTAAATCTTGTTTATAAGTGTAAATAGATAATCTATTTGACAAGTGTTAGTAATTAGATGTTATTTCAGGCTTTCAATCACTACTTTTTATTTATTTTTTTGTTTTTGAACTTACAGTGTCGATGATCTTTTCGATATTATTAATAAATAATAACCCTAATCTAAGGGAAGGCGCGAATATTAGCCACAGCGAGAAATTTTCCAAACTCAGCCAAAATCATTTCTTTTATTGTGACGTTTAGGCCGCTAGTCTAGGCCATCTTCAGGGCCGGAGGCGATAATAAATGAAATTTTAATTTCAAAATTAAAATTGTCATTTTTCATTCATAATTAAAATTTTATTTATTCTCGCCTCCGGCTCTTAAGAAGACCGAAACGTCACAATAATTTTGGCTGCATATGACTAGGAATTTTTTTTTGACTCCGCTTTAATATAAATTTATATTTTTTAGAATTAAAAATTTTTGTTTTTGTATTATTTTACAAAATGGGGGAGGGGGGAGGGGGAGGCGTCATATGATTAAATATTTTTAAGGGAGGCGTTGCAAAATAAAGTTTGGAAACGACTGATTTAAACCATGTTGATTAAACCGAACCAAAGTGACTGCGATGAAATGTCGGGTCTGTTCCTGTATGTGTTCGGCCTAAAGCTTTATAAAAATCTTTTTTTGAATTCACAAAGCAGCAGCTTAAATCCGCCTTTGCTATCAAATATTAAATTTTTAGAAAAATGTCTTTTAATTGGAAGTGGTTTTTCTTCTTAATATCATAAAAGGATTTGCCTTTTTATGGCTTGCTATTTTTAGCTTTTTTTTTTTTTTTTTTTTACAAAACAAAAGAATCAAAATTAGAAAAGAAAATGGATAAAAATTAGTTTTTTTTGTAAATGTGAAGTTTTTTTTGGAGAGTAATAAAATAGGGTTGAGAGGGGGGGGGTTCAAAATTAGGCATTGAAATCTGACTTTTTAGTTATCCTGAGATATGAAATATAGTATCCAACTTAGCTTGATTTATAAGCATTTTAAATTCAAAAATAAATATGGGGCACCGAAGGTGCGATGCGGAGTAAAATTTCCCAATTTGGCCACGTTTTCAGTTCATATTAGTAAAATCCGGACTTTTCTCAGATCCGGACGCCAAACCGACAAAATTATAATTTTAAGATTTGAGCCTAAACGGCCCGGGCCCCCTTCAGAAAGAAAATTTTAAGAAAATGATTTTTTTTTATTGAAATTTTAACCATGAAAAATATTTCTTTATTAGAATTTTAAGGTTTGAGCGCAAAGAGCCCGGGCCCCCTGGAGGGCCCGTGCCCCAGGGAGTAGCCCTGTCCCCCCTGTCTGCGGCCCTGCCTACAAGTCGCAAACTGAAATGATAGAATAAAACTGACTATTGACCAGCCGGCATTGTATTTCAGATATTATCTTCTCTTCTTCTCTCTGTTTATTAATATAAATGTCACAAAAGAGGAAAAAAATTTTTAAATAATAATTTGATAAGAGCAATAAAATTTTAAACGAACTTTTAGGGGGCTAATAATCATCATACTTATATATAATTGCCTTAAACCGTGTCCGATGTGTGAAACAACCAATCAGGCCTCAGGGATAGCGCTGATTGGCGAAATACAGAGAGGGCGGAGCCGGAGAGGCAAATTCAAATTTTTTTTTAACCAGGAGAGATATCAATTTGGTTTCTTCCCTAAAGCCTTCCCTTGATAAGAATCTAAATTCGTTGTTTCAGAGTTTTTTTAAATTCGGCAGCCCACCCCCCCCCCAAATTTTTTAATTCTTCTATATCTTCAAATATAAACATGCTTTTTTGGATTTAAAATTCTTGAATGAATATCTATCAAGGGATTTAAAAGTTTAAATATTTTTTGTGTAATTGCCCCCCCCCCCCCGAAATTTTTAATTATTCTATTTCTTCAAATAAAAACATGCTTTTTTGGATTTAAAATTCTTCAATGAATATCTATCAAGGGATTTAAAAGTTTAAATATTTTTTGTGTAATTGCCCCCCCCCCCGAAATTTTTAATTCTTCTGTTTCTTCAAATATTAACATGCTTTTTTGGATTTAAAATTCTTGAATGAATATCTATCAAGGGATTTAAAAGTTTAAAGATTTTTTGTGTAATTGCCCCCCCCCCCCCCGAAATTTTTAATTCTTCTATTTCTTCAAATAAAAACATGCTTTTTTGGATTTAAAATTCTTCAATGAATATCTATCAAGGGATTTAAAAGTTTAAATATTTTTTGTGTAATTGCCCCCCCCCCCCCCCCGAAATTTTTAATTCTTCTATTTCTTCAAATAAAAACATGCTTTTTTGGATTTAAAATTCTTCAATGAATATCTATCAAGGGATTTAAAAGTTTAAATATTTTTTGTGTAATTGCCCCCCCCCCGAAATTTTTAATTCTTCTATTTCTTCAAATATTAACATGCTTTTTTGGATTTAAAATTCTTGAATGAATATCTATCAAGGGGTTTAAAAGTTTAAATATTTTTTGTGTAATTGCCCCCCCCCCCCGAAATTTTTAATTCTTCTATTTCTTCAAATATTAACATGCTTTTTTGGATTTAAAATTCTTCAATGAATATCTATCAAGGGGTTTAAAAGTTTTAATATTTTTTGTGTAATTGCCCCCCACCTCCCGAAATTTTTAATTGTTCTGTTTCTTCAAATTTTAACATGCTTTTTTGGTTTAAAATTCTTGAATGAATATCTATCAAGGGGTTTGAAAGTTTAAAGACTTTTTGTGTAATTGCCCCACCCCCGAAATTTTTAATTCTTCTATTTTTTTAAATATTACCATGTTTTTTTGGATTTAAAATTCTTGAATGAATATCTATCAAGGGGTTTAAAAGTTTAAAGATTTATTGTGCAATTGCCCCACCCCCGAAATTTTTATTTTAAAATTCTTGATTTTTTTTAATAGGTCCCTGTCCGCCTGATTTCATTTGCATGCCCGTTGGCTCGAATCAGTTTATTAAAGGGAAATTTAGGCTTGCTTCTTGCCCGTAATTTTCTAATGGCCTTCAAAACCCAGAGGCCGGGCAGGGCGAATACTCAAATTTTAAACTTGATTCATTGTATTTTCATTTAGGCAAAAATAATATGGGCTTTAAAATTAAGAGAAAAACTACTGATCACGTATCGAGACGCCGCCCGCCAGGGCAAGTTGAGATGGGCGCGGCGAAGCCGCGCCTTTCTCAACTTGTAAAAAATAAAAGCAATAAGATATGATTTCGGAAGAAACAAAACAGCAAACCTTTTTACGAACCACCTTCTGTTAAATTTGTGTAAATAATATTATTATTTTAATTAAACATGGTCCATTTAATTAAATAAATAAATAAAATATTTTTCGAGATCTATAAATTTGATAAGATGATAGTATTCAAAATATCTCGATTATAACATTCACAGTCTGTTAAATGGTCCATTTATTATGAAAGATTCAAGTCCATTTCCTTCTTTTGTGTAAATTTTAATAGATTCTTAAACATTCTGAGAATTTCAAAGCGTTCAAGAGCCCATGACAAGGGCAAAGAGTAAATTTAATAAAGAACCGTACGCTGGCGCCATCCTGGCGGTGATTCGGATGAACTAATTAACCTTTATTCTAATTTTATTTACACGTATTGGGATCTATGGAAGAGGCGTGGCTTCACCTGGTGGCAAAAAGTGAACTAGCCATTGTAGGATTGAATGGCTGAGCTGATATGCAAGTACACGTGTTTTATGAGACAAAAAGTTTAATTAAAAATAAAAATGGGTGTGACGGTACAGGAAATTTGTAGGTTTTCTTCTGCCACACTTACTAATAGAAATTTTATTTGTGGAGACACTATTATTGATCCTGGCGATGTTTTAAAGTGAGTAATAGTAATGACAGTTTCAATGACAGACCAAATTCTTGCTTTCTGTTTACAAACAACAAGTTTACGAGAAGAATTTCATGCAGTGGCGTCATTGGGGGGGACAGGGGGAGGCATTTGCCCCCCCAAGGGCTCTGATTTTTATAAAATTTTATATTATTCAAAATAAAATGCTCCAAAATACATCCAGGAGTATACAAACTGTACAAAATTAAACAATTAATTAAATTAAATATGTTTTGGCCAAATTTGAGTACCCATTTGTAAGTAAATTTTAAGAAAAAAAATGTTTGTCCCCCCAAGAAAAAATTTGCCCCCCCCAAGAAAAAGTTGAAATGACGCCACTGATTTCATGAAATAAATGATCAAATTTTATAATAATAATAACAATTGGGATGGATGCTCGTATAAGGCTGGATTTCCCATCCAGGTACTTCCAGTACCTGCAAGCACATTTGGGGCTGTACTTTTATTCTGTAACCGCTATTTATGATATCTGATATGATGTTAGCCAAAAAGTGTTTGAAATATTTTATTGTAATAATAAATACAAGATAATTACATGATAAATTAACTAAAAAATTAATACCGGAATTAAATTACCGGAAATAAATTAATAATTTTTTTTGTACTTACAAAAATAATTTAGAAAATGTCACGTGTACAGACAAAAAATGTGTTTGGAGTGCACCACATAAATCAGCTCTTAAAAAAATACGATATGAGACGCCTTTGCTCGACCACAATTGTTTTAGAGAAAAACAAGAAAAGATAGAGGCAAAAATTAGAAAGAAGGCTTCTAAATCTGATAGATTGATTCTTCTACAATAAAATTATTTATAATTTTCACTATACTGTCTTTTTTTTGGAAAAGAATGAAATCAAACTGTTTCATGCTTAGATGCATGACTTTTACACCCATAAACACAAAGTAGATACACATTGCTTTTATTTTTATAAGGAGAAAATTTCATATTTGTGAATATATTAGTGTATGTATGTATTATTTATTAATCTAACAATAATGTTTACTCGTGGGTTATAACTTTTTTTAAATAATACAATTATATCAGATGTTTAAATGTTCTTGTCCCTTATATCACGTTAAACATATGAAGGTTTATCCTACAATGGCTAGTTCGACTTTAAGCCACCAGGTAGCGTATTGAAATGCTAAAGATCCCAATAATATACTTGTTATTTTTATAATAAATGGTCCAGATAAATAAATAATATTAATTTTACTCACTATTTAATGAGAAGAGATGAAATGAAGGGGTTGTCTTGATATACACACAATCACAAACACAACACTATGTTAACACTTCACTCTCTCAAAAACTACTAATAAGGGAGACTGGACTAGACTGAAATACCGCTTGTTGAGTGACGTAAGAATTTTCTCGACTTCTGATTGGTCAAAGCCTTGATGTTAGCTTAGCCCGCCAAGGATCAAGGGATCCCGCCAATATTATTAATTAATAATTCTTTTTTATTATAATTAAAATATATAGGACTATTAAAAGAAAAAAAAATTAAATTTTCAATTCAAAAATAAATAATTCATTTTTTGATGGAATTTAAAAAAAATTTTTATTTGATATGGCAATTTGATATACGTAGGCCTATATGATTATTTGTCTTGACAAACTTTGATGACAACTCGTTAATTATTTCAATAACCTGTTTCTAAATAATCGAGACCGGTTTGGAGAATGACGTCATCCATTGTTTCTCAGAAGGAATTAAAGAAAATAAATATATTTTTTATTTAATAAAGCATTAAAATAATTTTTAGTAGACTATAAGTTGAAAAATCTGGTGTGACTGTCGCACAGCACACAACTTTCTCTTAATTTCAGTAATCGAAATTTGTGTTCTGTGCTTGTCACACCAGATTTTTCGTGTCAACATATTTAGTTTCCACCGATATATTAGAATTCAAAATATAAAATTTCTCCTATCTTTCGTATGAAGTACAAGCGTAAAGTGGTTCAATGGCAAAATGAGAATATTAATTTTAAAGAGAATCTAAAAAATAATTTATTTTTGAATTTTAATCAAAATCGTTGGAGAAAATTTTGAGAAATTCGAAAAAAAAAACTGAAAAAGTACATCAATAAAGTATTAGTAAGTACTCTTTGGCCGATTTTGATTAAAAACCTATTTTCACGCCCTAGGGGGATGCTTAACAGCGGCGTAACTAGCCTTTGAGGGAGGGGGGGGCAAGGGCGGATCCAGAGGTGTTTTACGGGGGGGGGGGTATTCTGGTGTGACTCGTCGCACAACACACTATTTTTTCTTAATTTCAGTAATTTAAAGGCGCATTCTGTACTTGTTTGCCAGAATATAAATATAAATCAAATTTTTAAGTATTAATTTTTAAAATTTTACATTAAAAATAAATTTTTTTTCGAAAAAAAAAGTATTTTTTCAAATTTCGGGGGGATGTAATTACCCCTTTACCCCCCTTGTATCCGCCCTTGGGGGGGGGGGGCAAACCTCAATTGGGCCGCCGTTTTTTGTTCAAGCTTTTTTTTTAAGTAGACTATACGAATGTCTTTTGACCTCTTTTTTTTTGTATTCGAATTGTTCGAGCGTTTCTTTAATATTACAGGACAAATTTATCCTAAAAAATAACCAGTAGGTCTAATCAGTTAATTTGTCATCTGGTCAAATTTTTGAAATTTTTTAGTTCGGGCCAAGTTGAAGTTATTTGATTTTCTTTTCTTATTCGTGACTGATTGGAATATTGAACTGCTGTATTACCTCAATCTTTACGTCATGAATCTATCAAACTATACCGTATATATAAATATAATCTTCCAAGCATATTAAGATGTAAAATACAAAAGGCCGTTGTGATAATATAAGAAGAAATTAAAGAATAAAATGAATAGTCTTACAAAACGATTTTTAATTGCTGAGTGGCTCATTTGTTACTTTTAAACGGTGTTCACACGATGTCGCCAATAAGACAAAATAATTATTAGGTGTCTTTGTCGCCAAGCAAATTGGCAGCCTGCCGACGCCCGCCGCCCTCTCGCCCTTCTGAATAACGCATGGAATAAGCAATTATGCCTAACGATGTTAGGCCTCCGGGCTCTTGTCTTAGACTTGCAGATGGAGACAAATATATGCAAGCTGTGGCACTCCGAATGTCTTCGAAACTGTGTGTTATTGTCCCTGAATTATATGCAATGACAGTGAAAAATTATTTTACAAAATTGTAATCGTTTTAATATATTGCTTATTTAATTTTTTTTTAAGAGAGAGGAATATAAAATTAAAATAATAGATTATTTTATTAATTATTATTAGGAAATATCTATATAGGGGGCCTACTGTATTCTCAAATTTTTAAGGAATACCTAGTGGTAAAGACTAAGGATACAAGAATCACCGTATAGTCGGAGCCACAAGTGCCTGATGTACTCAAGAGTGGAGCCCTGAGCTTAGTTAACCAAATTAATATTTTTAAAATAAACAATTCATCTTTTTTTTAATGCTCCTGAAGGGAAAAGCTAATTTTATAACTAAACATTTTAGTTGTCTAAGCTCAAGGCTCTACTCTCGAGCATATCAGGCACTTGTGGCGTCGACTATACTTACTTTAGTTGGCAAAATATATAGGCAAGAGAAAGTTAAAGAAAAAGGGATTTTTACCCCAATTGAAACCCAAAAATATTATTTATTTATTTATTTGTTCAAGGTCTTTTTCGGCTTCTGAGGCAATATTATTAATTGAAGTAAATAATTGACTTAAAATTATATATATTAATTAAACACTAGGTTATTTGTTTCAAAGGTTTTATTAATAAAAAATTAACACTTAATGCCTATTTCGACAATTACTTGTCGACGTCAGAAGTGATAATTAATAAAACCTTTGAAACAAATAACCTAGTGTTTAATTTATATATTTAATTTTAATTTACAAATGTTTCAACGAGAGCCAACGGTGGAAAGTTTAAATTTTAAATAATTGATGCTTGGTGTACATAGATATGTACACAAATAATATTATTTGTGTAGCCTACATAGATATGTTAAATAATATTATTTTAACTAGAGACAACAGTTACTAGTTTAAATTTCTGAATTTTCAAGATTTTTTTGAACCTCAGCACTTGGGGATTAGGACGCTTTTTCTTGTATTCTCCATAAGGATACAAAATTTTATTATAAAATTCCGATGGGAAGTCGGACAAATGGAACCTGACAAACAGACGGACATTAGTGAATTATGTAGTGTACATAGATTAATATTTTTGGGATTGTTTTATTAAAAATATTGTCATCCTCTCTTTAAAGAAGAAACCTTTAAAGGTAGGATTATTTCGATAAATAAATTTTGTCTTTGACTTGACCCGAGGGTTTGTTTTCCTATTGGCTCTTCTTGATAAAATATACAAGATAATAAATCATTGTCATCATACATCATTACAAACATTAATAATCTGTTATAATACTAAGTATTTATTAGATCAGATTTTTGCATTAATTAAATTGTCATGTAATGTATTTAATTAACTAAATATTTCTGAATTTCAGTAAAAATAAAAGCAAATAAATAATAAATTTTGCAAAGGATTTCTTTGGTTCTAAATTAAATAATTAAAAAGTTTTTTTTTTTTGTTTTTACTTTCTCTTGCCTCTATATATATGTTAATATATATAGAGAGAGAAAGTATTGGTTTCATGTCAAAAATTCGATGTCGAGATTTTGATGGATCTTCACGTTTTGAGGTCCCCTGAATCCAAAAAAGTGGTTTTCGCGACATGGTCTGTCTGTCTGTGTGTCTGTGTGTCCGTGTGTCTGTGTGTCTGTGAACAAAATATCTCAAGAACGAAAAGAGCTAGGAGGTTGAAATTTTGTATTTAAGTTAGGCACCCCCTGGGACGTGACACGAAGCTTTTGAACAAAATCGACCAAAGAGTACTAGTACTTTACTGATGCACTTTTTCAGTTTTTTTCGATTTTCTCTAAATTTGCTTCAACGATTTTTTTTTTAAATTCAAAAATCAATTATTTTTTAGATTCTCAATAAAATGTATATTCTCATTTTGGGATTGAAATCTTCTGAAGACCACTTTACTCTTGTATTCCATAGAAAAGATAGGAGAAATGGTTGCCATGGCAACAAAATATAAATATTTTGCCATACTTATAAATTTTACATCTTGAAAATCGAATGAACCGTACTGTCGGAAACTAAATACATGTCGACACAAAAAATCTGGTGTGACAAGCACAGTACACAACTTTCGATTACCGAAGGTAAGAGAAAGTTGTGTGCTGTGCGCCAGTCACACCAGATTTTTTAATTTTCTCTCTCGGCTGCTGAGACACTCTGCTTAGTAAGTTTATTTATTATTAAAACCATTGGTTTATGGGAGTGAATCCACAGGCTTGTTTCTAGGGGCCACCAATCAGGATTCGCCCGTGTTTTGGCTAGAACAAATATAGGCCTACATTGAGGAAAAATGAAACAATTCAGTCATTTATCAATTTTCAATTAAATTCTTATAAACATTTTAAACCTTTCACTTTGTAAATTTTAAAACAATTCTTTCTTTATTTCTGACT
The DNA here is from genome assembly GCA_023213315.1 of Euborellia annulipes. Taxonomy (NCBI): domain Eukaryota; kingdom Metazoa; phylum Arthropoda; class Insecta; order Dermaptera; family Anisolabididae; genus Euborellia; species Euborellia annulipes. The sequence continues at coordinate 31,667 of JAKCPI010009743.1, forward strand.
TTTAATTTAATAATAATTCTACTTTATGTTGTTTGATGATACAAAATAACAGACATTAATATAACAACATGGGATGTGATTGAATCAATAATTGTTGATTGCCATTATTACATTGGTTATTGATTGACAATTATTATATCTAATATTGATAGAAACTGCTTTGTTTTTTCATCACGTAGAAAGTAAAATAAACTGATATCTGTCTTGATGGCATTATCTATTGACATAATACTCAAAATATGGTATGGGAATATATTTTCGCTGATTCTCAAAGCCTTTCATTCAAATCGAAAATCAAATTATACCAAGGAATCAAATCATTTATTTCACCAAAGGAAGGGATTATGAGCGTCAATGACGTCCAACTAATTTGTGATCTACTTTTTTCCACTGGAAATTCTTACGCAGTGGGATATATTTTTTTACTCAGTAAAGTTACAACTTTGTAACTTTAGTTCAATGAGATTTTAATTGACAGTTCTGATTGTAATTTATAGATTTAGTGGATGAAATGCAATCGGCTCTCGATAATTTGAATTTTTCGGTAATACGAACTCTTCAGCTGTAAATCGAAAAAATTCGTTAACTCATAATGAACAAAAACGCTTTTGGACAAAACGTTTTTCACTAATCGTGCCTAAAACTGTTTTTTCAATGCTTTTCTATGGGTCTACGCAAACCGAGGAGGCAAAAAACAATTGAGCATGATTCGACATCATTGAGTGTGCGTTGGGATTGAGCAAAATGTTTTGTCATTGAGCATTTTGCTCAATCGGTGTGCGATGGCATTGGACAAAATGTTCGGTCATTGAGCAAAAAATGTCAACGCACACCGATTAGGCAAAAACGCTCAAAGACAAAACATTTTGTCCAATGGCAAAACATTTTGCCTAAGTTGAATTTTTTGGAAACAAAAAAAAAAGTTTGAATGATTTTCACGACAGGGAAAAATGAAGTGAGGGGGAAGGAGTCACGAGGAAAAATTTACTTAAAAAAAAAAAAATAAAAAAAGTTAAAAGGATATGAATTTTATATAAGAAATTTTATTCGGGGGGGGGAGAGGGGTAGTTCTATGTCCAACTGTGACAGAGAGGGGAACTAGAAAATCGTCAAAAAAAGCGTTACTTAATGTGTGGACGATCCCTAATTCAAAAACTCGATAATTCGAATTTTTCTTGTAGTCCCTGGGATTTCGAATTATCGATAGTCGACTGTATTAGTTAAGAATTATTTTGCAAAGTTGTATTGAGTTCAACTTGAAAATTAACAAATTTCAAAAAGTTATTTATTAAATCTTAGGCCAGAGGCCCTAGTACAAATCCAAAGTTAAAAAATTTTTACATGGTAGGAAAAAGCAATTTAAGCATACTACAACCAAACTTCACTAGATCAGAAGATTAGCTACATTAAATTGCAGTTAATTCTCCAGGCGCTTACGTTGTAGACGATTTAACGTTATCCATAGTCGAAATAGAGAGACTTCGAACCAAGTTTTAAACATGTCTATTATTTTTAAATTTTGAGTTAATTCTTGATACCCTAATTAATCAATAATATTGGCATTAATCAAAATACATTTCAAATTAAATAAAATCTAAATGGAATCTAAATATACAATTTTTATAAGATTATATGGGAAGAAGAAAAAAGTGGGAATGAATGGAAGTCCTTTAAATCCTCCAAAGCTTAATATTTTTCTAATTTCTATTTCTAATTCGTCTAGTTTCTTAAAAAGAATGTGATTATTTTGAATTATATCGATAACAAAGATCAAATAGTTAAAGGGAATATGTACACGAGTCATTAGATTAAAGCTTAGTATAAGATATTTATTATGGCTCTATAGAGCAACCAACTTCCTGGATTGATGGAAATTTTATTATAGGATTTGATTCTGATGCTGGTCTCTTTCCCTGATGGATCCCTGCGAATGAATGGCAACTCATTGAAGCTCTTGATGGGATCGTATTGCAACGAGGCTTTTTGTCTGCTCTCAACAATGCAACGTATTGTTGCGTTATCGCTTGGGTCAGATGCGTCAGCTTTTAAGGGGGAAACAAAAAGGGAGTGACTTTTGATCGGACCCGATGGGGCAATAAGAGTCGGGTAATTAATTCCAACCACGTTGTTTGCATTCGATCGAATCATAATAAAATACAACTACCAAGAACAAAAGGAGCAAATTTATTTAAAAAATCTGGTGTGGCTGGTCGCACAATATAACTTTCTTTTACCTTCGGTAATCGAAAGTTGTGTTCTGTACTTGTCACACCAGATTTTTCTGTGTCGAGATATATTTAGTTTCCGACAGTACGGTACATTTGAATTCAAGATGTAAAATTTGTCCTCGGGCTTGGCGTAGATGGTAGCGCGCCTCCTTGAGTGTTCGGATCCCAGGCAGTCCGATGATTTTATTTAAGCCATTTGGATACAAAAAAAAGATTTTTTAAATAATTTAATAATTTGAAAACCTACCACCTAAATTCAACCAAGAGTGCCGAGAAAGGAACATCTTGAATTGAAGATTAAATTCTACCGGCCCAGCATCTGTAAATTTTAAAATTAAAAACATAAAGAGAAAGGGTAGAAATATTTACATTTTATGTTTTATATCACTTTTATCGATTATACAGAGTATAATACTTGTATTCATCATTTCAGTTTTAATTTCTATTTATTAATGAGATTAAATAATTTTAATTTTTATTAATCACGTATGGATATTAAACATTTTCAAAATTCTATCGAATCAATGGGTAAATGAACAGACTTTGCATACTCTCTCCTTCCCTACAATTAATAGAGTGTAAATATTTGTGGCATTTATTTAAAGAATAATTAGAATATTCGAGATTCCTGCTGTCTCGAAGAGAAATAACTAAAAGTTTCGCTCCAAATCAACTGCTCCTCAACTCCGTCACAGGAAAAATATCTTGTTCAAAATTCATAGCAGCCCACGGGGCTTGGAGTAGTTGGTAGCGTGCCTACCTTTTATACCGAACGTTGCGGGTTCGTACCCCAGGCAGTCCGATGATTTTATTTAAGGCATTTGGATAACAAATAGAAATGCCTGGACCCCAAATATATAGATAATTAATATAACGGTTATCGTCAAAGTCTTAAATGGCCTAAGTTACCGAAAAGACTGTGTGAATGTGAGTGTGAATGAGAAAAAAGAGTGAATGTTTTTTCAAAAAAAAAAAAAAAACATAGCAATGATTTTTAATCAATGAGCGTAACTCTCAAAAAATTTAATTTTCACTTACAATTGCAATTATTTTCACACAGACCATGTCGCGAAAACCACTTTTTTGGATTCAGAGGACCTCAAAACGTATATATCCGTCAAAATCTGGACATCGAATTTTTGACATAATCGCAATACTTTCTCTCTATATATTAACATATATAGAGGTAAGAGAAAGTAAAAATAGAGTTGCTGCCTGTGCATTCTAAGAGAGAATATTTTTTTTTTTTTAAATCGAGAGAATATTGAAAAGAGAATAATTAATAGCGTTATAAAATTAATAAATTCTAGTCGTTTTATACACGATTAATTATTTGTCTCTCCCATCCAAGAGAGAGTATTATTATTTGTTACTAACAACAAGCGAAATCATTCTCTCTGGGTCTAATGAATCTTTTTATTTAGACGAAAGATTTTCGATCGAGATAATAGAATGTTTTTATTAAAGTTATTTCCAAAAATAGCATGATCTCTCGCCGGTGACAATGCCTGGAGGGGAGGTGCGGGCGCCACTTCCCCTCGTCTCGTCATTTCTTAAGCCTCAATTAATATTACGTTATAAAAAATTAAAAACTCTCTATCTTAAATTGCGTAGAACTCGCAAAATATGGCCCCAAATTTTATGGGATTTTTTTTAATAAACTCAGAATTTTATAGACAAAATGCAGTTGAGAATAAAAATTTTAAAAATTTTCATTTTTACTTTCTCTTATCTTTATATATGTTAATATATATAGAGAGAAAGTATGGTTTCATGTCAAAAATTAGATGTCGAGATTTTGAGGGATATACACGTTTTGAGGTCCCCTGAATCCAAATAAGTAGTTTTCACGACATGGTCTGACTGTCTCTGTGTATTGGAAAAAATATCTCAAAAACGAAAAGAGCTAGGAAGTTGAAATTTTATATTTAAGTTAGATACTCCCATGGGATTTGACACGAAGCTTTTGAACAAAATGGACCAAAGAGTACTAGTACTTTACTGATGCACTTTTTCAGTTTTTTTTTTCGATTTACTCAAAATTCGTTCCAACGATTTAGATTAAAATTCAAAAATCCATTATTTTTTAGTTGCTCTTTAAAATGTATATTTTCATTTTGTCATTGAAATCTTTTCAATATCACTTTACTCTTGTATTCCTTAGAAAAGATAGGGGAAATGTTTGCCATGGTAACAAAATATAAATATTTTCTCATACTTATAAATTTTACATCTTGAAAATCCAATACTGTCGATATTTCTTCTCACTGTATCTATTGTATTTGATTGATGAGATTTAGGTCTCAATTAAAAGAAATCTAGAAGAAATTTAAAGAATCAAATAAAATTTATTTTTATTCATTAGTACAAAAAATCTTTAAATCGCTAATATATAAAAAACAAAATCTAGTGTCGAGATGTATTTAGATCGGGGGTGCCTAACTTAAATATAAAATTTCAACCTCCTAGATAATTTCCTTCATGATCAAAAATGTTCACCCACACTTAGGCCTACCTTCGGTAATCGAAAGTTGTGTTCTGTGCTTGTCACACCAGATTTTTTGTATCGACATGTATTTAGTTTCTGCCAATATATTAGAATTCAAAATGTCAAATTTTTTTTTTTTTTTATAAAACAAACATTCACACTTTTTTCTCATTCGCACTCACACTCAAACAGACATTCACACAGTCTTTTCGGCAACTTAGGCCATTTAAGACTTTGACGATAACCGTTGTAATATATATTATCTATTGTGGGTTCAGGCATTTCTATCTATTTAAGCCATCTGGTATCCAAATGGCTTCAATAAAATCATCGGACTGCCTGGGTCCGAACCCGCGACGTTTGGCATAGGAGGTAGGCACGCTACCTACCATGCCAGCCCGGGGGTAAATTTCAAATTTATAAACATAGAAAATATTTATATTTTGTTACCTTAGTAACCATTTCTCCTTTCTTTCCTATGAAATTCAAGAGTAAAGTAGTCTTCAAAAAATGTCAATGACAAAATGAGAATATACACTTTAAAGAGCATCTAAAAAATAATTCATTTTTGAATTTTAATCAAAATCGTTGAAGTAAATTTTGAGAAAATCTAAAAAAACTGAAAAAGTGCATCTGTAAAGTACTAGTACTGTTGGGCCGATTTTATCCAAAAGCTTCGTGTCATGTCCCATGGGGGTGTATAACTTAAATATAAAATTTCAACGTCCTAGCTCTTTTCGTTCTTGAGATATTTTGTTCACACACACACACACACAGAGACACACAAACAGACCATGTCGCGAAAACTATTTTTTTTTGGATTCAGGCGACTTAGAAAAGTGTATATCGGTCAAAGTCTCGACATCGAATTTTTGACATGAATCCAATACTTTCTCTCTTTATATTAACTTATATAGAGGTAAGAGAAAGTAAAAAAGGATTCATTTGAAATTAAAAAAAAATAAATTGAATATTTGAGTGGCCAAAAACCCTCAATAATTAATTTATTTTAAGATACAAGATTTATATATCAAATGGTTTGAAGAATATAATTTTAATATAAGTTTAAGATATCATCGACCCCCATTCCATCGCCCCTGTCTTCAACTCAAAATGGACCGTTGTCAGACACCAAGAAAAAGACAGAGTAGAAAATAAAAACCACTGAGAATTCTTTTTTTTTACAGAAAGAATAATAAAAAAAACGATAAAGGCGGAAGAGAAATAAAATACGTCCAGAAAAGTTGAATAAAAATAGGCAAAAAAAAAAAAGAATTTGACCGTTCAAATCAGAAAAGTCAAGTTGACACAATGCGTTTTTATTCGAGATAGTCAATAAAGAAAAGGGAGGGGGAAATTTCAGGCCAAATATTTATTTATTCAAACTTTTCTTTGATAAAATTACAAGCAATTTGAGAATCGAGTTTTTTTTTCAACAGTATTAGATTTATTATAGAGAAAAGTGGTCCCCTAAAACACGAGTTTGAGAAGGGTTTCATTTTTCATATATTGTTTATATAGACTACTTCAGGCGATCACCCCCCCCCCCACACTCACACTTCCCAAAAAATTGTAAATGCTAGATATCGAAAGATTTTAAAAACAAATTAATAATAATTATCTAATTGACATTTTAATTCTATATTTATTTATATTGCCAGCCTTAAAATTCGGAAGATTATCTTAATTAAGAACAAAAAGAGGAAAAAAGACTCGATTTTATTTTTATTACCCTTCAATGTTTTGATAATTTCCTCATCTCTTGGCGAAAGGGTCATTAATCATATCGAAAAAGGGAATGCAAATGAAGTTAAGTTCATATGTCCTAAGCCGAAAAAATATAAGTATGCACATTAGGGTGGCTTATATGGCAAAAAAAAATTTCTGCTACCCCTTTGTTTTGTTACACCTAACATTCTTATTTTGTGTTCAAAATTACACACCATATCTGAAGGAGGTGCTCATCGACTTTAAATTATTTTCATTTTATGAAAAATCTTTAAAAAGAACTTGCCAGGATATTAATTAAAACACGTAAATTATGCATCAAAAGTAAGATTTTTTAAATTTAAAAATAGTATTTAACGAAACTGATCTCAGGTTAGGTGAAAAGGAGAAGAAAATCCGCTGCTTGTCGTGTTTCATTATTTTTATAGAAGCCGTACAAGCAAAGGTTTACTTTGCTTAAAAAAAAAAAAAAAAAACTGCAGATTGAGATGCAAGATGAAGAAATAAAATTAAAAATTTTTATTTATCAGGATTTATTAGTGCTGACAATTATTATTCCCATCATGTTGACGTTTCGATCCCGGTTGGAATCATCCTCAGAACAGATGGGTGTTAAATATGTGTAAATTATATAATTCAATCATATATTCTTTGTAGAACTTAACTTAATATTATTTTTATTAAAAAAACTGGATTTGAACGAGAAATTGATTAATCTATTTTAATCAGGAAGTAACTCGTAGATCCTGCAGGTCTTATTCAGAAGTATCAAAACAAACGAATGTTTTAAATTATAGAATCCAAACTAGTAACTTCTAGTAAATAAAACATACATTTTTTTTTATACTCCTGAATAACACCTGCAGGATCTACGAGTAACTTTCAGATTAAAATAGATTAATATTGAATTATATATATCATGTGTTGGTCCATGAGGTAACTATGAAAAACATATAACCAAGTATTTATTAATTTAAATAAGCGAAAAATGTAGGTACCGCCGGGAGTTGCACCACGGATCTTGTCGATTTACGCTCAACATGCCCTACTGTTGGACCACAGTACGCACTCGCTTATTTAAATTATGATAGATCGCTGATTTCAGTCTACTAGAGAAACGCCGCTCAAATCAAGCGTTCAGATTTCTCCGTTACTGAGGCGCGATCTAGATGGACGTTTTGAGAAATTAACTCAATTATGCAATTAATAAATAAAGAATTATATATATCATGTGTTGGTCCATGAGGTAACTATGAAAAACATATAACCAAGTATTTATTAATTTAAATAAGCGAAAAATGTAGGTACCGCCGGGAGTTGCACCACGGATCTTGTCGATTTACGCTCAACATGCCCTACTGTTGGACCACAGTACGCACTCGCTTATTTAAATTATGATAGATCGCTGATTTCAGTCTACTAGAGAAACGCCGCTCAAATCAAGCGTTCAGATTTCTCCGTTACTGAGGCGCGATCTAGATGGACGTTTTGAGAAATTAACTCAATTATGCAATTAATAAATAAAGAATTATATATATCATGTGTTGGTCCATGAGGTAACTATGAAAAACATATAACCAAGTATTTATTAATTTAAATAAGCGAAAAATGTAGGTACCGCCGGGAGTTGCACCACGGATCTTGTCGATTTACGCTCAACATGCCCTACTGTTGGACCACAGTACGCACTCGCTTATTTAAATTATGATAGATCGCTGATTTCAGTCTACTAGAGAAACGCCGCTCAAATCAAGCGTTCAGATTTCTCCGTTACTGAGGCGCGATCTAGATGGACGTTTTGAGAAATTAACTCAATTATGCAATTAATAAATAAAGAATTATATATATCATGTGTTGGTCCATGAGGTAATTATGAAAACATATAACCAAGTATTTATTAATTTAAATAAGGAAAAATGTAGTACGCCGGGAGTTGCACCACGGATCTTGTCGATTACGCTCAACATGCCCTACTGTTGGACCACAGTACTCACTCGCTTATTTAAATTATGATAGATCGCTGATTTCAGTCTACTAGAGAAAACGCTTTCTCTGAACGCTTGATTTGAGCGGCGTTTCTCTAGTAGACTGAAATCAGCGATCTATCATAATTTAAATAAGCGAGTGCGTACTGTGGTCCAACAGTAGGGCATGTTGAGCGTAAATCGACAAGATCCGTGGTGCAACTCCCGGCGGTACCTACATTTTTCGCTTATTTAAATTAATAAATACTTGGTTATATGTTTTTCATAGATTAATATTATTTGTAGAACTTAACTACTGATTGAATTATATAATTTCCACATATTTAACACTCATCTGTTCTGAGGATGATCCCAACCGAGATCGAAAAGTCAACATGATGGGAATAAAAATAATGAAACACGACTAGCTGCGGATTTCCTTCTCCTTTTCACCTATCCTGATTGAACTACCAGCTATAAGCCCTACATATCTACTTATTTCAAGAAACTGACCTGTTACAAAAGAAAAAGAAAATAAAACAAGATCAAGGATTTTAAAGAAAAATTCCAAAAACAACACTCAATTGAGCACCCTCTTCCTCTAAAGCTAGCCAAATGAAATTTTACAATATTATTACTATGGATACATTGAGTAGTGAGGATATCCAGGCTGCCAAAAAAACAATAAAGAAAATTATATTTGTCTTTATTTCATATCTTTGTCTACGTTTCGGCCGATATTCCAGCCTTCATCAGGACAAATGTTGTTTGTCTCGAGCTTATAGAGGCTCTTGGCAACTCCTGACAATGTGTTTGAGTGAACATTCGTCGGATGGCATGACTTCTGGTTCAATAGTGTCATGCCATCCGACGAATGTTCACTCAAACACATTTTCAGGAGTTGCCAAGAGCCTCTATAAGCTCGAGGCAAACAACATTTGTCCTGATGAAGGCCGGAATATCGGCCGAAACCTCGACAAAGATATGAAATAAAGACAAATATAATTTTCTTTATTGTTTTTTTGGCTGCCTGGATATCCTCACTACTCAATATATATTCAGCCACTCCTCCCTAAATTAACCTATGGATACATGTTACAAATTTATGGGGTGGTCAAACTGAAAAACAAAAAAAAAATAATTTTGGACCACCCTAATGCACATTGTAATTTTTATTAAGTTTTTCAGGTATATCAGCCTCAAAATAATGCCTTGAAACCTACTCCTTAAAAGAATTCGAACAAATAAATTTGAATAAATGCACCCTTATTTTTTTTTTTTTTTAAACATACTCTATATTGACTCGCAGAAACAATTTTTCATTTTTATTTATTTTTCTACCACTCTAAATCATCGCAGAATATATAATAAATTAATTTTGAACGGAAAATATTGTTTACATTTAGATTTATTTATCTTTCCTATTTTTCAGACAAAATATCTTAAAATACACTTAAAACTTGTTATTCAATTCGTGCAATTTATTTAGATATTATATATATTTTTTGGAGTGTATCGAGTATAAACCGGGAATGACATAAAAGGGGCAGAGAGAAGAGGAAGAACCTCAGCTACTCATTCCATCTGAACGAAATAAAGGAAGGGAGAAGGGAGAGAAAAAAAAGAAAGAAGGACGGGGCCGGAAAGAATCTGTATGCACAGTGAATGGACACGGGTGGCGTTCCGGATCGAAATGAAATATCCGAGCTATCGCCATCTCGTGAAGGATCCTTAGGGAATGGGGAAGGGAAGAGGGAACAGGGTCGATGGCTTCCATCTGCAATGAGGGTGAAACTCCTTTCTCTCGGTATGTATTTCTGCAAGCGCACAAGCATCTCATTATCGAGTCCTAGCTTTGTAAAGAGAGACAATTCGATTAAGATCGGCCTCTTCTTCCGTTTATAATCTTGACTAGGATACAACCTAATAAAGAGAACAAAGCTGATGCCTAGTAGGCTAGCTAACAAGCTAGCAAGAGCTACCTGTTCAATTTATATTTTTGGATATTACGTGAATTTGCATACAAACTTTCCTTTTATGAAATCCTCTTTTGTTATTGCAACTAGAGATTCAATATTGGCTTTATTTTTTCTTTGTTTGCTTATACTTTAGAATGAAACAAACCCTTGTTTGTTTTTTCTATTACCCCTATTTTATCAGCTCTGACAATGTTTTTAATTTCTAATTATAATTCTCTCCTGCCCCTCCAGTCTTGAAATAATAATTTGTAATTTTCTACTTGTTCTCTTAAATGAGAAATATTATACACAGATATACGTAAGATAACTTGAGATTGGTTAATTGTTTTTTTGTAAAAAAAAGTCAAATACATTCAGCAGTCAAATATCTATTCCAGCCATTCTCAAAGTGTGTTCCGCGGAACCCTAGGGTTCCGCGATACCCCCGCAGGGGTTCCGACAGAATTCAGACAAAAAAAATCAAAACACCTCTCTCTGGTCGAACGTTTTGACGCAGGCGTATCAGGAGGGGCTTAGTCGCCACCCACAACAGTACAATTTTATTATGCCGCCACCGCCGCGGCGATATCTACTTGTGCGCGCTCACAAAGACGAAATTGTTTACACCCCATTTTTTGTATTTCTATTTTTATTTCCGCTTTCTATTTATCAAAGGCGTTGTGAGCCCGCAGTCCCTAATACAGAATTCATTTTTAAAAACAATTGTTTTATTGTAGAGTTCCGTCAAGAATTTCGCTTTCCAAAAGGGTTCCGTCACCAAAAAAGTTTGAGAACCAATAATCTATTCATTATGAATAATTCATATATAATTATCTAATAAAAATAATTATTATTTACTAGGTAGAGCCTTGTTTGAAAAGGATGAAATTTTTTCAATCAATCCTCAAAAAGACTGTTCATTAGCCAGCCAATATATCGTTTAAGATAGCAAGTTTGCGAGATATGTTTGTGCTTAAGATTGGGCAAAATATGCACCCCCTGGAGTCGAACCAGGACCTCCACGCTTTCGTGGGTGGACTACCCTTATCATAGGGTGCTGGCCCAATAAGCACAACAGCAATTATTATTATAATTACTGTATATTTGAAATTCCTAGCGGAATCTCCTGTTATTAATCCTTTCTAGTTCCAGCCTGTTCTTTGTATCCAAACAGAGTGTGCTAGGGTGGATGTTCTAGTTTGAGGAGGTAGCTAACCCCTACAGCAACGTCCGAGGGTTCCATAAGAGTTAAATGATAAGGAAACGCTGATTTACACAATTATTTTTATAAATAGAGTAGAACCTCGCTTAGCGAGCATCTCTCATGCGAGTATTTCGCATAAAGAGTAAAACAATTTGTAAACAATTGACTTGCTTAACGAGCGACTTTTCGCATAACGATTGGCGAGGAGAGGGGAAGTCCTGGATTGAGTGCATGTTACATAATGTCATGGGAAGGAGAGAATGTTATTGTTTCGCATAACGAGTGTTTCTCTTTACTAGTATGATTCTGGAACAAATTATGCTCGTAAAGCGAGGTTCCACTGAATTGTAATAAACCATGCAACCGATAAGAATATTAGACTAAATAAAAATAAAAAAATATGGGGATTGACTTCCCCGAGACTTTCTCGTATATTCTTTTGGAATTACGTCTGGATGTGTGTAAACACGATTGCTTAAAAACCAAAGCAGCTAAATCTATAAAATTTGGTATATGCTCCTTACACTAAAATTGTAGATTTCTATCAACTTTTGGAGTAAATACGTCACTTGGAAGTAGTACTTTACTTAAAAAGTTTTTTCCAAAATTTGGAAATTTTCAATTTTTTTTGTTATATTATGATAAAATACTCTATTTTAAAAAGTTTTTATTCTTTGACATTTTTTCGAAAACTGAATAGTATTTGAAATAATCAAAGAAGAAATAGAAAATATTCGTTAATTTTGATAAAAAATCAAAACAAAATCATACAGGTGTCATTAAAAAAAGGGTAAATATAAACAAATGAATTTGTTTCACAAATGAATTTGTTTATATTTACCCTTTTTTTAATGACACCTGTATGATTTTGTTTTGATTTTTTATCAAAATTAACGAATATTTTCTATTTCTTCTTTGATTATTTCAAATACTATTCAGTTTTCGAAAAAATGTCAAAGAATAAAAACTTTTTAAAATAGAGTATTTTATCATAATATAACAAAAAAATTGAAAATTTCCAAATTTTGGAAAAAACTTTTTAAGTAAAGTACTACTTCCAAGTGACGTATTTACTCCAAAAGTTGATAGAAATCTACAATTTTAGTGTAAGGAGCATATACCAAATTTTATAGATCTAGCTGCTTTGGTTTTTAAGCAATCGTGTTTACACACACACACACACACACACACACACACACAGACATAATGCCAAAAATGGTTTTTTTGGACTCAGGGAGGTCTAAAACGTGGAGAAACATCAAAATCTCGAAGTCGAATTTTTTTACGATTACATAACTTTCTCTATACGAGAAAGTAAAAATTTATTAAAGTGAAAAATTTCTATTGTTTTGTATTTGGTATAATAAATATTGGAGAATAATCTTTTTTTTTATTCTTAACAGGAAAACAATTTCCATTGATATTTTTTAATTTTTTACAAGAATTTTCAAAATAGCCCAAATGGGATAGTCTGTGATTTGGCCTATCAAGAAAGAAATTTAAAAGAGAGAGAAAGAGAAAAAAAAACAGAGAGAAAAACGTGAATTTTTCAATTGGTCTGGTAAATATTTCATGAAAAGAAACCCTCTGAGTAGCATCCACTAAAAGCTTTCAGCAACTAAACAAATCATTACTGACTCGTGAATAAATTGGCTAAAATCATGAGTTCAGAATCAATCGAATCGAAGATATATAAATAGAACAAGATCTGTTTAATAGAAAAAAAGAGAAAGAAGTAAGCAATAAAGATCTAAATGGCTGCTTTCGAAAGGGAATTGCAAATGGTGGCTGAAATTGTTGCTTGTTTGTGTTTTCAACACACAAGAAAAAAAAAACATTATATCCAGTTGACCCTCTTTATATGTAAAACATTCCGCCTGCATCGAACACTTTCTGAACTTCTAGGTAAAATTATATATTTTGCATCTCAGTCAGCCAAAGAGGACAACAAGCCACTTTGAATTCCACCCCCTTTGAATAAAGTAATAAGCTATTATCTTTTATTATTTTAGAGAAGACGTGAATTTTCTATCACTTCAAAGACCAATTTAATATTGAATTCTACTATAATCTAATAAAGATTAAATTTTTAGAGGTAAGAGAAATTAAAAATGGAAATTTTTAAAATTTTTATTCTCAACTGCATTTTGTCTTTGAAATTCTGAGTTATTATTAGGAGAATTTTTAATTATAGACCACATTTTTGTATTAAATTTATTAAAAATATATAAATACTGTACAACGTTTCAACTGCTATTCTGCAGCCGTTATCAAGTCAGCAAGTGCACAGTGCTTGATAACGGCTGCAGAATAAGCAGTTGAAACGTTGTACAGTATTTATATATTTTTAATAAATATTTAATACAAAAATGTGGTCTATAATTAAAAATTCTCCTAATAATAATATTTCAAACCACAAAAGCTTTAATAAACAAATTCTGAGTTTATTTTAAAAAATCCCATAAAATTTGGGTCCGTAGTTTGCGAGTTCTACGCAATTTAAGATAGAGAGTTTTTAATTTTTATAACGTATATTATTAATTCGAGCTTAAGAAATGACGAGACGAGGGGAAGTGGCGCCCGCACCACCCCTCCAGGCATTGTCGCCGGCAAGAGATCATGCTATTTTTGGAAATAACTTTAATAAAAACATTCTATTATCTCGATCGCAAATCTTTCGTCTAAATAAAAAGATTCATTAGACCCAGAGAGAATGATTTCGCTTGTTGTTAGTAACAAATAATAATGCTCTCTCTTGGATGGGAGAGACAAATAATTAATCGTGTATAAAACGACTAGAATTTATTAATTTTATAACGCTATTAATTATTCTCTTTTCAATATTCTCTCGATTAAAAAAAAAAAAAAAAAATTTCTCTCTTAGAATCTACAGGCTGCAACTCTATTTTTACTTTCTCTTCCCTCTATATATGTTAATATATATAGAGAGAAAAGTATTACGATCATGTCAAAAATTCGATGTCGAGATTTTGACGGATATACACGTTTTGAGGTCCTCTGAATTCAAAAAAGTGGATTTCGCGACATGTTCTGTGCGCCTGTCGGTCTGTGTTCAATTTTAAGCATAAAGGAATTGAGCTAGGAGGCCGAAATCTTATATTTAATTTGGACATCCCATTGGAGCGTAAAAATAAGCTATTAAACAAAATCGGCCAAAAAGTACTAGTACTTTACTGATGTACTTTTTCAGTTTTTTTCGATTTTCTCAACGATTTTGTTTAAAATTCAAAAATCAATTATTTTTTTGATGCTCTTTAAAATGTATATTCTCGTTTTGCCCTCAAAATTGTTTGAAGCACACTTTACTCTTGTACTTCATAGGAAAAAGATAGGAATGGTAACAAAATATAAATATTTTCCCTGTATATAAATTTTACAACTTTTCAGAGAGCACCACAGAGTAGCATACAAATAATTTTCATCCAAGAAAAAAAGACAGTTGGCGTCAGTTCATAATTTTAACACCAGAGTGCAGCGCCTTACAGAATAAAAAATAATTTTAATTTTACACGCAAGAGAGCACCACTACTAACGCTACAAAAAATTTTAATATTGCATATATGGACCCAGGGCCGTAGCCAGAAAATAATTTCGGGGGAGGATTTGATTTGGTGGAACAGTAGAAAATCATAAAATCGTTTTAATAAAATAAATAAAATGGTGTTACTTATCATATATATTTATTAGAAAACCATTACCAGAATTTGTTTGTTGTGATTTATTAACTATTATGTTGTGTATAACAACAAAGTAAGACGGGCGCACTAAAATAAATATCTTTTTTTATTTCGGGGGGGATCAATCCCCCTTGATCCCCCCCTAGCTACGGCCTTGTATGGACCCTGTTATGCAAATGTGTGTCAAGCAGGGATGCCGGATGTCCCGGATTTCGCGGGACGGTCCCGCGCAAAAGTGAAATGTTCCGCGTCCCGCATAAGCACGCAAATGTCTCGCGGATAAAAAATTATTATATAATATTAAATTAAATTAATATAATTTTATACAAAAACTCACAAAAACTTAAGTATTATAACAATTTAAAAGAAGTTAAAATGTACAATAAAAAAAAAATGAAGGTGTCGTTATTTTAAAAAAATCTGGTGTGACTGGCGCACAGCACACAACTTTCTCTTACCTTCGGTAATCGAAAGTTGTGTACTGTGCTTGTCACACCAGATTTTTTGTGTCGACATATATTTAGTTCCCGACAGTACGGGACATTGGAATTCAGATGCAAAATCTATAAGTATGGGAAAATATTTATAATTTGTTACCATGGCAACCATTTCTACTATCTTTCCTATGAAATACAAGAGTAAAGTGGTCTTCAGAAGATTTCAATCGCAAAATGAGAATATACATTTTAAAGAGCATCTAAAAAATAATTGATTTTTGAATTTAAAAAAAAATCGTTGGAGCAAATTTTGAGAAAATCGAAAAAAAACTGAAAAAGTATATCAGTAAAGTACTACTAATCTTTGGCCGATTTTGATTAAAAGCTTATTTTTCCGGTCCCGGGGGGTGTTTATCTTAAATATAAAATTTCAGCCTCATAGCTCAATTCCTTCATGCTTAAAATTGAACACACACACACACACACAGACAGACCATGTCGCGAAAACCACTTTTTTGGATTCAGGGAACTTCAAAACGTGAAGATCCATCAAAATCTCGACATCGAATTTTTGACATGAATCCAATACTTTCTCTCTATATATATATTACATATATACATAGGTAAGAGAAAGTAAAAAACTTATTATAAGTACTGGTTATAAAAAAAAATTAATTACTTTTGTATTTTTTTAGCTCCCTTTTCAATTGTTTTTTTTTTTTGTCCTGCAAGACCAAATTTTAAATCTGGCAGGACGCCTGGTGTCAAGTGCCAGGAACAGAGTTTTGAGAAAATTAACATTAAAGTTTGGGACCAACTATCCTCGCTGGGGGGGGGGGACATGGGACCAGCTATCCTCCGGAGAGGGGGGGGGGGGCTGCAAAGCCCAATATTTTCTCAATTTTTCTTGGGGCAGGGAGCTTTCTGGGGGGAGGGGGTACGAGCTTTCTGGGGGCCCCCCGGCACCCCCCTAGTTACGCCCATATCCCTTGGGCTAGAAATTTTATATACAGATAGGGAAAAATTATAGATCTCATCTTTTTTGTTGAACGGATAGTGAGATATAATAAAAATTTATTTTTAAATATTCAATTTTAATTTCATGTGAATATATCCTCCAAGAAATTTTAAACTCATTACAAAAAATCCGATGCAAATCGGATTTGTGGTTTTCGAGTTTTAGACAATTGATTTATAAAAGTTTTTATTCGTAAATAGGTTCGGCCTCTTAATTTGTCCAAAGAAGGGGAGGTGCATGGGTGACAGGCCCCCCACCCCTGCCCTCTGATTGTCGCTGCTGAGAAAAGGCGCCAGCCGACTCCCTCCCCTTCCCATCTTTTCTAAGAAAAATTCTTTTTTGTTAAAAATAATAATTTAACACATTTTTTTTTTTTTTTAACAATTTGAAGGATTATAAAAATTGAAAGAGAAAAATAATCTGGTGTGATTAACGTACACCACATAACTACATAACTTTCTCTTACCATTAGTAATTGAAAGGTGCTCTGTGCTTTTCACGCCAGATTTTTTGTGTCGACAGAAGTGTCAGTCAGTATGGTACATTTTTTTTTTTTTTTTTTTTTTTTATTATATAAATTTTCATATACATGGTACCGATGGCAACCAGGGGGTGTTCCACACGCTGATTGCTAGGGGTCACCAATCCCGAGCTTTCGCCGCGCTTGGCATCACTTAACCTTAACGATTGTGGTGACTGTTGATATTCTCCGTTGCCAGGCCCCCCGGCGATGGTACATATGAATTTATAATTTAAAATTTATAAACATAGAAAAATATTTATATTTTGTTACCATGACAACCATTTCTCTTATATTTCCTTTGAAGTACAAGAGTAAAGTGTGCTTTAAACAATTTTGGAGGCAAATGAGAATATATATTTTAAAGTGCATCTAAACAATTTATGAATTTTAATCAAAATCGTTAGAGCAAATTTTGAGATAATCAGAAAAATCTGAAAAAGTACATCAGTAAAGTACTAGTATTCTTTAGACGATTTTGTTCAAAAGCTTTGTGTTACGTCCCAGGACAGTACCTAACATAAATATAAAATTTCAACCTCCTAGCTCTTTTCGTTCTTGAGATATTTTGTTCACAAACAGACACACAGACAGACCATGTCGCGAAGTCCACTCTTTTGGATTCAGGAGACCTCAAAACGTGTATATCCATCAAAATCTCGACATCGAATTTTTGATATGATTCCAATATTTCTCTATATATACGTATATAGCTAAGAGAAAGTAAAAAATAGCAGTGGACACTGCTTTTTGATAAAGGCTGAAACTAAAAACAAAATATTTATTTAATTTCTTTTATTACGCTCTAAAAATAGAAATTATAAGAATTTGAAAAAAAAAAAAACGAATCAATAAAAAATGTGAAATTTATTTTTTATTAAAAAAAAGATATATACAAAACATGGGCGTAGCCAGGGGGAGGCAGGGAGGGGCCATTGCCCCCCCCCCCTGGCTTGTCCTAAAAATTAAAAAAAAAAAATATATATAATTTTCCCATTGGGAATTTTTTTTTAACGCTCCAATCCACTACATTAATTTAATTTTTTTTAATTTAAATAAATAATTAATAATCTATGTATATATTAATTGCAACCCCCCCACTTACCCTAACGAGGGGTTGCCCCCCCTAACAAGATGTCTGGCTACGCCCATGTAAAAAAATATACATTTTTGCAATATTGAAAGTGAACTTAACTGTTCTGAAAGGTTCAAAAAAATTTTTTTATCAAAAATCAATAATTAGGTTTTGATTAGGGTCCGACCGAATCAAGATTTTCAGCCGAAACCGAATATTCGGCCTCAACCTTAGTTTCGGCCGAAACCGAAACATGTATTTCCTACACTGAAAAAAAAAACCTTGTAAATTCAATGGAAATCCCTTCAATTCATTCCGAAACCGTAATGAAAATGCGTCAATGAGGTTTCTCGTCAATTCAATGGGATACCTTGTTAAAACGAAATCGAAGGTGCATCTTATAATTTCAAAAGGTTTTCCTGTTGAAAAAAACTGACGAGATTTCCTTTAAATTTAAAAGGAAATTTTGTTAAAACGAAGTTGACCGTATTTACCGTAAATTTTAAAGGAATTTTTGTTGAAACGAAATTGACAGGATTTCCTGTAAATTTTAAAGGAAATTTTGTTGAAACCAAATTGACAGGATTTCCTGTAATTTTTAAAGGATATTTTGTCAAAACTAAATTTACTGGATTTCTTGTAATTTTAAAATGATTTTTCATTTAATTTTAAATTGAATTTATTTCAATCTGCTACAGCTACACTCGACGGAACACAGGTTTTTGGCGTGTTGATTAATTTAAGAGATTTTTTAATTATTTATTTTAAATATATTTTTAATTTTTCTCAGGTCAAAGATATGCATTATTGTTTTACGAATGACATGAGAAAAATCAAACATATTAAAAAATTTTTTAATTAATCAACACGCCAAAATCCTGTGTTCCGACGAGCTGTGGCAGATTGAAATAAATTCAAGTTACAATGATTTTTTTGTCAAAAACAATTTGACAGGATTTCTTATAATTTTAAAAGGATTCTTTGTATAAAGGAAATTATGTAAAAAAATCAAATTTACAAAATTATAGCAAAAAAAATGTTTTTTTATTTTACGAGTTAATTACAAAAAAATTACAATTCAGTTGTAATGTACACCAAACTTATATAAATAAATACTTTTGAAATGAATTATCAAGATGTCTTATTTTATAAATAGGCCTATTAATAAGTTTTGAAACATATTAAAATATCAAAAATATGTATTTATTTTTAGATAATATGAAAAAAAAAAATAGAAATGTCATTTTCAGAACCATAGGATGAATTGTTCATTTGTAGATGCTGAATCTTCGATTTTGTATTCTGAAAAAAAAAAAAAGTTTGTTTTTTAATTCTACCAAAATTTGTTTATATTCTAAATTTTTAACTTGTTGAGGTCGGCCTGACCAAGAGAGCGAGAAGCCCTCTTGAGCTAAGGTATTGTATTCGGTTCTTTTGTCACTTGAAAATAAGGAATTTTATCTGAAAGAACCCTTTTCCCACTAATGTCAATGGCCGAAAGCCTAAAACAAGAGCCTAATGCAAGAGTTTTTTATTCAAAAAAAATAAATTGTATAAACACTAGATAATATTTTGAAACATTTCACCTTTTGTTTTATAACATTATATTTACCTTTTAACGTATGAAACAGACCTTCTAAATCCCACTCAATTAGAATGAGATATAATTTTAAATAGTCTTCATTGAAGTCCTGCAAGTCAAGCACAAAATTTATTATAAATAATATATTAAAAGAAAATCATAATATATTTTGTAGACGTACCTTGGTTTTTTGCCATAATATGTAAGAAAAAAACAGGACTCAAAGAAAATTTTGTTAGACGTGCCGTGAATAAAAAAAAAAAGTACAAATATTTTTCAAAATTAAAAAAGTATATATGATAGAAGATATCAACTCGGATTTCAAATATTCAAAGAATGAATCTGGAAAAGAAATGCTGCCTAGTCAACTCAAGCTAGTCATACTGTCTGCTAAGAGAGAATGACGAGCTTTGAGTTAGAGAGGAAGCAATGGGTAGGTAGGTAGGTATGGAGGGAGTTGCCTTTTTCTCAGGTAAAATAAGAATTTAAAGGTTTTTACTGTCAAATTTAAAGGAAACCTTGTCAATTTTACAGGATTTCTTTTTGAATTAGAACTCGATGAAATTTCCTGTAAAAATAAAAGGAAATTTTTTCATTTTTACGGGATGATTTTGTCATATAGAACTTGAGGCGATTTCTTGTAAAAATGAAAGGAAAATTTGTTAATTTTATGGGAAGGTTTGTTGAAAATTTTTAAAGGGATTTCACTTTAAATTTACAAGGTCGGTTTTTTTTCAGTGTATAAAAAAATTTATATTTTTTTTGTTTTTTTTTTAATTTTTTTCCCCTCCGTGAAAATCATTTTACCTTTTTTTTAGGGAGACAAAATTTTTTTCTCCTTCAAGTGCAAAATCATTTGACCTTTTTTTTTTAAGACTCAAGTTTCGGCCAGCCGAAAGTTTCGGCTACTTTTTGGCCGAAACCGAAACTACGGCCGAAACTGGCCGAAACCGTAACCGAAACCGAATATTCGGTCGGTTCCTAGTTTTGATTTAATAATTTAAATAAAAATTTCTCTTGATTTAGTGATAGAAAGAGAGACAAGGATGGAGATTCAGGTAGAAAAAAAATCAAAATAGCAAACAAATGGGAGGTAGCCAAGTGACATTAATTAAAAATAATTTTATGATCTCAATTAAACACAACATAAAGCTTATTATTACTTTCTCTTACCTATGTACATATGTAATATATATATAGAGAGAAAGTATTGGATTCATGTCAAAAATTCGATGTCGAGATTTTGATGGATCTTCACGTTTTGAGGTCCCCTGAATCCAAAAAAGTGGTTTTCGCGACATGGTCTGTCTGTTAGTGGCGTAGCGAGAGGGGGGCAAGGCAAGGGCGGATCCAGAGGTGTTTCTCGGGGGGGGGGGGGTAATCTGGTGTGACTCGTCGCACAGCACACTATTTTTTTTTAATTTCGGTAATTTAAAAGCGCATTCTGTACTTGTTTGCCAGTAATACACATCAAATCTTTGAGTATTAATTTTTAAAATTTTACATTAAAAATAAATTTTTTGCGAAAAAAAGGTATTTTTTTCGAATCTCGGGGGGGGGGTAATTACCCCCTTTACCCCCCTTGTATCCGCCCTTGGGGCAAGGGGGGTCATCATGCCCCGGGCGCTACTCACAAAGGGGCGCCAAACAAATTCGCAAAACAAAAAATAATTTTAATGTCCGGGAAAAAAATTGAAAAAATTTTCCGCGTGACGGAAAAATTTGGTTCCGCAAAAAAAATAAAATTTTTCCGCAGGAAGGGGGAAAAATTCCGCAAAACTTAGCCCACTTAGGTAAAATGATTTTAACAGCAGGGCAAACAAATTTTTTTTTTTTTTTTTAATTATTTAAGGGTTTTGGCTACGTGGCCATTCCCTAAAACTCTTTATTGACAATTTTTTATTTTTTTACAAACTATATAGTTTACAATATTAAAGTAATTAATAGTAGTTTACAATTAAATAAAAAAAAAAAAAAAAAAAAAAAAAAAAAAAAAATCGTTTACAATGAATTCTTATTAGACGAATATAATGCTGGTAAAGTCTCTTTAATTATCTTGTTGATAAAGGTTTGGAATTGTGGAGATGACATTTGATGCTCTATCGACTGTGAAGGGCCCACCAGTGACTCCAAGACTTTCTTGATAAAAACAAACATTATTTCTTCGAAATTATTTTGATAAAAAGGCGACTGACTCTACTATTGGGGTTTTTGAATATTTAATGTTGTTCGATACATTTTGTTGCTGACTGAAATGAGGCTGTTCTCTTGGTCCTTGGCTTCTAGCTTCTTTTTCAACTCTTATTTTGTAATTACTTCTTGGAGACTGGGGAGTTATATTTTTTAGCGAATTTTCAGCTCTATCCTCATTTTCTTTTAATGGAGGAAAATTTTCTGTGTAAGAAGAGGAGTGGTCCTTTCGTTGTGTAGCTGACGCATAAGTGTGTTTATTTGTTAGATAATTTCTGGCCTCAATAAATGTCAAATTTTTTTCTGCCATTGCGTTCTTAATAGACAGCTGAAATTGTTTTTCCGGGCACGCTTGGTTGGTAGCTAAATGCTCTTGTTTACAAAAAATACAGCATGGGCTCGACATTATGCATGCGCTGAGAAAGTGATTTTCTCCACAGGCGGGACACCTGGGAGGACGAGTACATATTCTATGACCAAACATAAGGCAATTTCTACATTGCATGACTCTTTCTTCTAAAGGCTCTACTCGACATATTACCCCTAATATTCTTACTTCCTTTGGAATACTCTGTCCTCTAAAGTTTAAAATAACCACCGGGGTTGGCACTATTTCATCATTTTTTTTCTTAAAAATTCTCATAGCCGCTAAAACTTGTTGATCAGATTCTATAAAATTCATAATTTCTTCATTTGATAGATTATATTCTACGTCTTTAATTACACCTTTTTTTTCTACCATAAAATTTGGAATATAGCACATTAAATTATTTGATTTAAACACACTATCATTTTTCAATTCATTAGCAAACTTAAAATTACTTAAAGTTATTTTCAGTCGATATCTATCGATTTTTGAAATTGACAATACGTCCTTATAAATGATTGGAAACTTTTCCCGTATTAATTTACCAAGAGCCATCGGGTGAAATCTTGAACTAGGATCCAACTTTTCAACATGCAGCACCAATGGACCTCGATCTTCTGCCTTATATGTATTTTCTATACACGATTCATAATAATAGCGACGTTGATTGGGTTTATTATTATTAACATTTGTATCACTTGTCTTTGAGGGTTCTCTATTTTCTTGACTACTTCTTCCTTCAATGGGTGAAGGTGAAAATTCCTGATTTATTTGAGAGGCATATTCTTGAAGTGCATTTGGCTCTGCTTGAGTTTCATTGGATATCGTTGTTATCCTATACTTGCTTGTAGGTTGATTTTCATTTTCATTTAATTTTCTTTTCGATATACTTGTATTCACACTCGGATATGCATTACTACCATCTTCGTTAAGAATATTATAGGCATTAGTAATTGCACCAGCGACGTCCATAATACCACCTTCACTGTTTTTGGTTAGGTCCGCCATTGGGTTGGCTTTCCAACCCAAGGCTGCCTTCTATATATGAGAGGAAAGGAATCTACAATTACCTTAATTGATTCCCCGAGTCTCAATTTTCATGAACTTGCACTGTGATTTAATAAATAATTACTTATACTTATTTAAAACTTAAATTATATTCGCCCGAGTTTGTTTGGAAAAATTTCTTATCCCAAAAAATTTTCCGCAGGCAAGAAAATTTTTGAGTTCTATATACGCCCCTGTATAATGTTATGGTTTTCGAATGCGGGGGTGTGTTGTGCCCCGGGCGCGAGTTAAGCTCACTACGCCACTGATTAAGAATCTACTATTTTTGTATCTCAATTATTTTTCGAGTTATACTCAAAAAACGATACAAAATTTGAGAAGGCTTAATATCATTAAACATAAAAGGTAGAAGATATTTAAGATATCGTATAAATTTTGTATTTAATGCAGATAACGAATCAATAAACTCCAATTTTATATCTTTTTTAGTTTTTAGC